>JABCKB010000696.1:0-40554 GCA_013184455.1 Fusarium continuum | reverse complement strand
AATAATAATAATAATAATAAACATCGCCCACCGCAGCGCATCGCGTTGTCAATGAAACTTGGTCGGTGCTCCCGACTCCGAACTAGACCTGGAGTTTCAGAGCGGTTGCATCACAACGAATCCCCAAAATCTCGTGAAACATGCTAATATTTCGGGTTGCCTCCCCCGCGCCAATCCATGCCCGCAAACACCGAGACGAAGCCGGAGCCGGTCGCAATCTTGGGCCCTCGGATTTTTGCAAATCCACGTGTAAATCTTCATTTCCGAATGAACATCACCTGAGCTCACGAGAACAAGCGCCCTGACGATCAACGTCTTCTGCTGCAACGCAACCCAATTAGGCTGCCGGCTGCTTCTATTGGAGCCATGTTCATCCTGAGAATTGAATATCGTACTTGAGTAACAAAAAGAAATACATAGGTACTTGGGCAAATGACACCGGGTCACCGTAAGCTGAGCATTTACCATCTACCATCATGCTACACCAACATACACCCTGGGTCTCTTCTTTGTTCGAAACAAACAAAAAGGTCGTCCGAGCGGTGATCCTACGCACCCTCACTAAGTTGTGACTGGCAACATGGTTATAGCATTTGTTCGAATGGCGCAAACAGAACCGCATTCGCTCAGGACAAAGAATTAAGGCATCGGTAGCCCTTCATTCAATATGTGGCGGAGCAGTCTTCTTTGTTCTCTACTCAAGGGACTGGAGGGGGCCGTTCTCAAAAGACCATCCGTGGCTGATAAGAATATCTTGAGCCTGCAAACCATCATGTTTCCCAACTGAACACCATTATCTTCATCGTTGCCATGAATTTTAAACCCTCCTCAAACCTTGGACCCCATATTGGGTTGTTCTGCATGCCCTCCGATGAAGATGACGAGCCTGTCTTCGAGCTACTCAAGAAGGTTGCAGATAATGTCTGGATCGTCACCAGACGGGGAGATCCGCGCGGGGAGCAATATCTCGCCAGTCCTAGCAGCCCTTTCGGTGTACAACCTGATGGCACTGTCGACCTTGCAGAGAATCGACAAGAGGCAGATGCGCTGAACCGACTCCTGTCGAAACATAACCAAGCCTACACCATCCGTCAAATTCTCAATCATGAAAACCTCATCTCTATCGCTGGCGTTATGGAGCACCAGCTTTTTACCAAATCACAAAAACCCGATACCACACAAGAGAATAGTGTGCAGCTGCTCGTCTGGGACTTTGCCGATGCAGGCAACCTCAGCGCCTTGTTCCGCCACTATCCATGTGAGAGTTCTTCTTACTATCTACCAGAATCTCTCTGCTGGCACGTCCTCCGTTCTGTGACACGTGCGGTGACTTATCTGCATGACGGGAAACGACTATGCTATCCAACTTCAGCTCCAGACTCCAGTATTTCGAGAGTATGGACTTCAGTCGACACTGATTGGTTTCCGATTCTGCACCGACGCATCGAGCCTAAAAACATCTGGTTCCAGCATCCTCGCGGCACCGAGACGTATGGCCAGTGTAAGCTGGGTGATTTTAGCAACGTAGCCGTCACATGCCATACCATTGATGATCAAGCTCGTTGGTATGGCCCACCTCTATCATCATGTGGGATGGCGTTGGCTACAAGGGACGGGATCGAGCGACTGGACGATGCTCGGAAGGCTTTCGAAGCAGAACCTGCAATGATCACAGAGGTAAGCAATGCTACTCCAAGTGCACATCGTCAACTGACATTGCCTAGGGAGACCGTGCCTATACACTCAAGGATGAGATGTGGTCTGTGGGAGCTACTGTCTTTACTATGATGACTGGCCAGGCGCCCTCCTACTGCTGCGAAGAGTGCGGCTGCTCCCACATCGTTTTCTGCCGTGATGATGGGTGTCTTGAGAACGAGGCTGCTGCTAAGGGATGCGACTGTGTCCTTGGAGGTTGCGAGCATATTTCCGAGGACGCCTGCGACAGTGAATTTTCACGATGGCCAGAATGCCCTGCTGAGCATCACTGCTCAGAGCCCACCATCAACATTCACTCGTACCTTGCCCGAGCCCGCTACACCACGATACTACGTACAATCATCAAGGATCTGCTCAAAATTGACCCTCAAGAGGTGCGAGACCCCGTGGTTCGCATGGTGAGTTTGGCCGAAATTGTTGAGATCCTGTATCGGAAGTGGAAGACTGAGACCGAGGAGGGGAGAGATTATGTGGATATTGAGGATGTCATTGGTAAGAATTTGAAGGAAGAGAGGAAGAGAAAGCTCAACTCTTATTCATCTTCTTGATATCACGTATCTTTACCAAATACAATTTCTTTTCACCCCTTGTGCAGCAATCATCATCTCGTCATAAACATTAAAGCTTTAGAAACCCGCAAACAGCCAATGATCTTACACGACCGCACGTCAATCAATTGGGCCAATGAGGTAAAAGCAGTCACAAGCTCCCCACTTCGGGCCCCGCCATGCGACAAGCCTCGAAGATGGGCTGGACCGGCCTGAGCCGTTTCCCCATTCCACCTCAACAACCGTCAAAGCTTTCGACTCTATACATAAACAAGCAGACTATCTGCCCATTCTTAGACTGGCCCTACAAAGGCTCTTCTCAGCTCTCCGAAAAAATATCACGTCGCTCGCTATATCCAAAAGAAAAACAGATCTGCTCAACACACCCACCTTATCAACTGCCGAGAACCCTTCCTCGTCATGTCAATCTCCCACCCGACACCTCCTCTCCTCCTCACAAAGCGCCTCACGGCCTTTCTCAACGCGAATCGAACCCCTCAGCTTCCCACTCTGCTTCTCACAAGCCCCCACGGCAAACTCCTCGCCCACGCGAGCCCCCATCCCGTCGCCGCCCTTCGAACGCATGCCACCGTCGCCGCGTCCCTCCTCGCCATACACTCTACCTCTGCGCCCGCCCTCGCCGCTTCCCTACCGGGCTCGCGCACGCCCGATCTCATAGGGAGCTCTCCGCCCGAAGAGGAAGATCTAGATGACGAGACGGATCGCTTGTCGCAGAGCCAGCAGCTCGACTCGCATCGGTCTGGCAAGGGTAGAGGTATCAAGCCTGCCACTGTCACGGTTCAGCTCACGAGCGGTACTGTCGTCATTCGCAGATTGAAGTGCGGTCTTCTGTTTGTTTGTGTTGGACCTGCCAATCCGGATGCGACAGAGCACAGCGCGCATAACGTGCATGATCTTCAGGTTCCCACTGGCGAGTCTTCACAAGTTGGCAGTCCAGATGGCGCGGATAGCATCTTAAGTACTGGTGCGCAGACAACAGCTAGCCTCGAGAGCACATCAGGCTCTGCTGTTGCAGTAGCTGCCCTTCGTCGCCATGCTGCTGAGCTTGCGCGCTGGCTTGATGACAAATTGGGTACACTCACCGTTCCGGAGGAGGGTGTAGGTGTGGAGTGATGGCAGCGCATTTGGTTCCAGCGAATTGGCATAGACGGCGTTGGGATTTTTTTATATAGGGGGGTAATGAAAGGGCAATGGAAGAGCAAGCCTCTATTCTTGGGCGTTGGGGACTGTCCACAAGAGACAATTATACAATAGGAGGCATTGATGATACGCAGTGTTTTTGCTCAAGATAAGGGTATTAATAAGAAATAGCCGCTCCAAACGGCTAGATATTCTATGATCCCATTCCAGTCCATTCCGTTAAACAACGCCATAGCTCGTAACGCCTCGACACGCTTTTTTACTTCCGACGGGCCAAGAAGCGACTCAAACGCTTCACAGCAACAAGGTACTTGTGCAAGAAACAGCCCAGCAAGCTACTCAATGCTCATGCGCATGATACCATCATGAGTATCAATCATTCCCTGGAAACCAACCCGACCTTTGCTGTTAAGTCGCCCGGCCCCAGAGCTGCTACCAGATAGATTTCCTGGTGTGCTGCCAGCCTCACTCGGCGCACTGCTGCCAGCTTTATCGCCGCCGTTGCTACCGGGGCGAGAACCCCACGACATACCGTCTCGTTGAAGTGGACTCTGCATGACCGGGGAGTTGTGAACGCTCATACCGGGACTAACCGCTCGGCGCTTGAAGCTAACGGGGTCAAAGTCATCATCGCGGCGGCGTTTGCTGTTGATTCTTCGGGTAATTTCTGCGGCACTGGGTGGTTGAGTGCCACCATTCTGCGGGGCCCGAGGGATTAGGTCACTGCGTCTATCACCGGATGGACAAGGGTGCACTTACAGTAGCTCCACTAACTGACGGTGAATCCATCGCCACGTCCTCGCTGATACCTGAGGATGAACCTCGTGGAAGAAAAGCAGCGGGGGGCGGTGTGGTCCTGGCACCGCCAGTGCTGCTCGACTCAGAAAAGGTGTCCCAGAACGTCTTGCCCTTTGAGTTCTTGATAGCATGTTGCTTAAAGCTGCTAGGGAGTCCAATGGCTACGTCGCCCATCATGTCATCTTCGGGAACATCATTTAGGCCATCTTGCTGCGTCATGCTGGGTGAAGAAGGTGCCGTTGTGGTTTGTGTTGATTCTGTAGTCGGCTGCGGTATTCTGGGCTCAAGCTCCATGTCACAATCGCGGACTTGCTTAACAACTTCAGCTTCTCGACGGAACTCAGATTCAGCCGGTGTGCTCTCTTCCATGAGCGCCGCCCGAATACGTGCAAACGTCTTGGTCTTGGGCTGCGTGGTGTCAATCGCGTGCTCAAAGTATCAATTGGTATAAGTGACTTACCAAAAGGTTCCCCCGTCGTGTCACAACCCTCCGAATGACATTGCGCTGGCCATCTCCGATGCCGTCAACGTCGCCCATCGCTCGTGCCTCGTCAGAATCTGCGCCTGATATGTGCAGTTGATTCGCCTGCCAACTGATGCTCTCACGCCGAGCTCGTGAAGAGTTAGTTGGCGGTGACTTGGAAAGAGATGCACCGCTAAATCCCAGTCCCAAGGGCCCACGAGCCTTCTTTTTGGCTTGTTTGCGGGGTCTTTGTCGCTGTTGGAAACTCATGAGGCTGCTCATTGCAGGGGATCCAAAGGTTCCACCGGACCCTTGAGGTCCAAGAGCTGGACCAATCTTTTTGACTTGCGGAGTTGTTACGTAGGTCTCATCCATATCTTCGTCCATCAGCTCGTCGTCATCAGAGCTGCTGGACGAATCAGAACCAATCGCCTGGCTACCAAGCGAGCTGCTGATGTGCATCTTTTCCTGATTTCCCATAACGGACCACAGAGATGTTGATGTCTGCTCCGGCCCTGCATAATGACTTCTTCGGCTCGGTATGTTCATCGCCCGGCCACCAGCGGTGGGCGATGAGTCGGGGGAGGACTGTTCGGCGAGTGTCGAATGATGTAGACTGGTAGCTGCGCGGGAAAAGTCGAGTCCACGGGAACGACGAGGGAGTATGTTCGTAGGAGATGCGTATATCTGTGAATGGTCGAGTTTAGGTGACAAAGGAGCTGGTTTGACGTATGGATTTGCAGCAGGTGGGGTGAATTGTCGAGGAGGCAACTGCATCGAAAATCCACGATTCGAGAGCTGGGGACGCCGGGGCGTCACAGGCTGGGGAGTTGGGATGCTGGTGTCGTCTTTGGAAGTTCGGCGAGACGCCTCGACGATGCGTGGTGAGGGAGAAAGTCGAGATGGAGTCCCTCCTCCATCTGACATGGACCGTGTTTTGGACAAGGGCGACCGAACCTGGTTTCCATGAAAACTTGCAATTGCTTGGTCTTCAGGGGCCTTGATATCGTCCATGATGGCCGAGTCATCGTATTCATCTGCGATATTTGGGAATCGATCCATGACGGTTCAACGGGTGTGGTTGTGGTTATGGTTGTGGGTTTCGAGTCGACGGTCACTGTTGCTGGCCCTGATCGCAATGTTGATCAAGGCGCAATAGATATAATAACAGGTATAAATATCATGGCATCACATGCTCTGATATTAGTGTAATGTTGGCGTAGGAATCTTGAACGAAGGGACGCAAAGTGGAAGATGAACGTGAGGTAAGGTAAGGCGTAATGCGACGAGTGGGCGGTTACAGTAACAACCCGAGTAAATAGAAACCGATCTCTTTTAGGTTTGGCCGCTAAATTAGTTCCACTGGCTGTTGGCGGCTGAGGTCGGCCCCGCAAAGCGCCATCAAGCGTCAGCAATGGAACATCGAATTGCTACCTAGGCAGTTGCTGACCTAGGTACCGTGCGATTTCAGACGATTATTTGGTGCCATTCATGTTCAAGATATGGATAGTACGTATGCCTGTGCTTCACTAAACGAGTGACTTGGTCTCAGTCTGTTTTCCAAGTCGCATCCACATATCTTACCTCTGCTAGGGAACTCATGATGACATGACAAGGAATCAGATAAAGAGCCAGGGATGGCCTAACACATGTGTAAAGGAAAAAAACCTGGTAATTGGCCAGTATTGATGCTTCTTCGAGAATAATACAGAGTACAACCGATCATAAGACCAAATACGCAGTGACGCTGCCTCAACCAACCCTTCTCACAATTGAAGCTTTCCATGGCCAGCCGAAGGGCACCTATAGAAGTCCTTTGGTTGACTTATCTGTCTTCCTCTCACTTTTATCCTGAACCAACCCTGCAGTATAGTTGCTCAATTGAACATCGAGATTAAAAGAACTACATAATCAGCTGCGAACATCAGGGAAAAACTCAACAAAAGCGGACTCTAAGTACTAAGCATAATAATGACGAAGGCGAGCATGTAAATTATTTTAGTTACCCTATACTTTAGATGTCTTGGAAGTTGTTTATGGATAGGGTAGCTATAATGATACTAATATCACTACTCTCACGTAAGGCCTTGTAATGTATTACCGTCAAAGAGATAACTCAGTGACGTGGTCGTCAGTCATACATGATGCTGTCCTCTTCCTATGTCTTCTTCGTACAGAGGGGACGATGCTTTGACGTCAGACCTAAAGTGGGGTTGCCGAGTGGAGGGCCGCTACTCCGAACTTCAACACCAATTTCTGCAGCATCACCCATAGACACAATAACTTTCATTAAACTCACGATCTATCTGAGAAAAATCAATGAGCTTTGTAAGAGCAGCACAGCGCATCAAATCAATTCAAAACTTCCTCACCCGACCAACTATTTCCCCTATCGCTGCCGTCACTGGGCAATTTAGATTGGTCACCATGGCTTCTACCACAGATACCCAGAAATACAAGTTCAACCACTCGATGTAAGTGCAGATCTCCCCTATATCACTGATTGAATATGCGGAAGCTAATTAGACCAGGATTCGAGTCAAGGATCCCAAGGCTTCCGGTATGTTGGAGACACCTTGATGTCCACACATACCTAATCTACCTGAACTCTACGCCACAGCTCTCTAAACAGCAATATCGTGGCGCCTACTGACACGACGATAGCTAAATTCTATGAGTTTCTCGGAATGAGCCTTGTGAAGAAGCTCGAGTTCCCTGACAACAAGTTTGACTTGTACTTCTTTGGCTACGATTCTCCCAATGCCCTGTCGCACAACAAGAGCACCTTTGACAGACAGGGACTGATCGAGTTGACTCACAACTATGGTACCGAGGATGATCCTGAGTACAAGGTAAACAACGGTAACAAGGAGCCTCATCGCGGTTTTGGCCACACCTGCATTGCGGTCGACAACATCCAGGCCGCCTGCCAGCGAATCGAGGATGCTGGATACAAGTTCCAGAAGAAGCTCAGTGACGGCCGTATGCGAAACATTGCTTTTGTGCTTGACCCCGATGGCTACTGGGTTGAGGTCGTTGCTCGAAATGACTACAAGCAGACTGAAGATGTGAAGGAAACTGATGTGTCAACATATACCATGGTTCGTCTCTCTTCCCTAGCTAGGGTTCTAGAATATGCTACTAACGAGACAGAACCACACCATGATTCGTGTCAAAGACGCCGAGAAGTCCCTCAAGTACTACCAGGATGTCCTTGGCATGTCTCGACTGCGTACCTTGGAGAACCCCGAGGCTGGCTTTAACCTCTACTTCCTTGGCTATCCTGGAGACCATCCCTTCCCTGAGGGTCAGCATGAAAACACAACCGCTCATCGGGAAGGTCTCCTCGAGTTGACGTGGAACTATGGCACCGAAAAGGATGAGAACTTCCGCTACCACGATGGTAACAGCGAGCCCCAGGGCTTTGGCCATATCTGTAAGTCAAACAGTGTGTGGGTGGACATGTACAAAGCTGACAAGTCAGGTGTCTCGGTCGATAATCTTGAAGCCGCTTGCAAGCGGTTTGAGGATCTCAACGTGAGCTGGAAGAAGAGACTTACAGATGGACGTATGAAGAATGTGGCCTTTTTGCTGGATCCTGATGGTTACTGGGTTGAGATTGTGCAGAACGAGAAGTTCTCTGGACAAGAAAACTTCTAGATGCACAAGTTCCTATCAAACACTCCCCAAGGAAGTGCTCATAGCTGACGGGTGAGAGAACACAACCAATAATACACTTATTATTGAACATGGAGTTTTCACGCATTGCCGGTCGTGTTCGGAAGCGAGCTCGATGCCAGTTAATCAGGTTTGTACAGCCTCACAATGAGGCGAACGACAGCAGGGTATTATCCATAACCCACCTTAATAGTTACACTATGTTCCTGTAAGATAATCATGCTCAATCCAGTATGTCGTTTATTACTTGATAGGCTCTCTACAATAATTCGACGATATAGTCTATTAACGATAATCCTAAAAAAAAAAAACTCAAGTCTGTCTGTGAGTGTTAATCTGCTGCCGCCTTTTCTTAGAACCTGCATCAGCCAACAGGCCTCCAACACCACTGGGCTCCTTGCCCGGCGACACACACGGGAGGATTTTAGTTAGGGCACTGGCATGCATCTCCAGGCGAACGAACCCCACGACAGCCCGTGGCTTGCAGTAGTTAAACATGGAGAAGTGAGGGGCTGAGATATGGGTGCCACACCCCAGAGCCTGAGACCAAGCTCAAGGTCTCCCATTGCTGGGCCGTCGGCCATGAACATTGATGGTTAACCACTCGTTGCCCCGCCATGTTCTTCCGCCGTGCCGTAGCATTCTGACATTGATCGCATTGTGCAGCAATCTCTCGCTCAACCATGAGCCTTACGCGCGCAGGGAAAACCAACCCCCGCGTCAGAGATCAATGCGTCCGTGGGGTGCTTGCATGGGGAGACGGGCCTCTGCATCTCAGTCTGCCCGTTCTTGTAATTATTAAGGAGTTTTACTTTGAGAAACGGTGATCAGGGCTGAGCTGGGCTTCTTGGATTGGGTAGCCAGGAGCGGGTGGCGGTTATCTGTCTCATGGAGGACAAAGACAAGAGGGGGAACGTCATCTCGACTCTTACTTATACTAGGCCATTTACCCTCTCACTTGAGTTTCCGAAAATACACACTGTTTTTTCAAGTACTTCAAGATACCTACAAACTCACCATGACCCCTTCGGCTACTTTTGATACACCGTCTGGTGGAAACTCCAACCGTCCTAGGATACTTGTCCCTGAGAAAGTATCGCCGGATGGTTTGGCTCTGCTCACCCCTCACTTCGATGTTGACAATCGCAAGGGCGTATCGCCTGCGGAGCTCATCAATCTGATCCCCAACTATCATGGCCTGATTGTACGCTCCGAGACGCAGGTCACGGCCGAAGTTGTACAGGCTGGACGGAAACTCAGGGTTGTTGCTCGAGCTGGTGTTGGAGTAGACAATATCGACGTCCCTGCTGCGAGCACACAAGGCGTCATTGTTGTGAACTCTCCCTCAGGCAACATTCTTGCTGCGGCAGAACACACTATTGCGCTCCTCCTGACAACAGCCCGCAACGTGGGCCAAGCAGACAGTAGTGTAAAAGCCGGTCGTTGGGAACGAAGCAAGCTAGTGGGTGTCGAGGTTGGTCGGAAGACACTTGGCATTATCGGCCTGGGCAAGGTCGGCATGAATGTTGCCCGCATGGCTAAGGGTCTTGGGATGACGGTCATGGCAGTTGACCCCTATGCGAGTACTGATATGGCTCGCCAGACTGGCGTAGAGCTGGTCCCTGGGCTGGAAGACCTGCTCCCTGTTGTGGACTTCTTGACCATACATACACCTCTTCTGGCTACAACGCTGGACCTGGTCGGCGAAGAAGAGTTCAAGAAGATGAAGAAGACGGCTCGCGTGCTCAATGTTGCTCGCGGTGGAGTGTATAATGAGGAAGCATTGATCAAGGCGCTGGACGAGGGGTGGATCGCTGGAGCGGGCATCGACGTTTGGTCTTCAGAACCACTGGTTGCGGACTCAACAGCAGCCAGGCTCAGCAAACACCCCAAGGTTGTAGCAACACCACATCTGGGAGCGTCAACGGTTGAAGCACAGGAGAATGTTTCCATGGATGTCTGTAAACAAGTCCTAGAAATTCTCCGGGGTGGTTTCCCCACAAGTGCTGTCAACGCCCCCATCATCATGCCTGAAGAATATCGCAAACTTCAGCCGTCGGTGCAGCTCATTGAGAAGATGGGCCGTCTCTACACACAACACTTTGTGCGCAGCAGAGGAGGCATGATAGGGGGTCGTCACTTTGAGCTCATCTATCACGGAGACCTGGCCAGCATGCCCAACACCAAGCCTCTGTATGCTGCTCTTGTCAAGGGACTCGTGTCGTCGTTCAGCGACTCACACATAAACATGGTCAACGCGGCGTTGATTGCAAAGGAGAAGGGCATTGTCATCAGTGAGACTCACGCAGGAGACTCACATTCAGCGTATGCCAACCTGGTGACACTGCGATCTTACCAGCCGGGAGGCAGCGGCGGTGGTAGTGAGCAGGTGATTGAAGGCTACGCCAGTGATGAGCGCGTCTTCATCTCCAAGCTGGACCGGTTCAACGGCGTGTTTACGCCAGAGGGGACGCTCATAATCCTGCACAACTACGACGAGCCGGGCAAGATTGGAGGTGTCGGAATGGTGCTCGGTCGGCACGGCATCAATATCAAGTTCATGCAAGTGGCCAGTCTGGATCCCGAGGCGACCAAGGGAGCTGATACTCCGCCTGACCCGAAAGGTAACGAGGCATTGATGATTCTCGGTGTTCTCGGGCCGGTGAGCGGTCAAGTTTTGGAGGGATTGAATAACTCCGAGGGTGTGCTCGACGTGAGTTTAGTCAAGCTGTGAGGTTTTGTTGTTGTTGGGATACCTTATTCCGATGAGCCAGTCAGTGGGAGGTCACAGCTACAATGGAACCAGCAGGATCAGTTGGTGTCAAATTAGATTATAGGACTTGTTGTAAACCTTGACTGCTTCAACTCAACTCAACTCAAACAAAACAAAACAAAACAAGGCAAAACAAACCTCGCATATTCGTTTGTTTTTGCTCATGATTCCCGTAAATGACTTCATCCGGCCGTAGCTGAAGAACCTAGGGGCATCGTAGCGCTCTTTTAGCTTCTGCAACGCCCAAGATTTAGTGGTCTGTGCTGCCTGCTTTCGGGAGCTGGACCTGGTCTAGTGGCCAATCCACCAATCATTTTATTTCCTTCTCTCCATGGCAGCTCCCTGCGTCATCGGCAGACCATACCCAGGTACATATATGATCCATGATCCAAGGACAAGGTACCTTACCTAGGTAGGTAACTCGAATCCCTTCGTCCCACCTTCTTCCATTCGCCTCGTCGCTTTTCATCCTTCACCAAACTCGCCTTTGGTGCGAAAGGTCGAATTTTGACTGAAAACACGAGACGAATTCAATTGAACCCTCAGTATCCGTATCCTTTCTTCTCATTCTCGACAATCTTTATCCGATTTTGAATTTGACTTCTCTATTTTCGACCTCCCCCCCCTGTCTCAGCCACATTCCGGTTATTGTCGTGCAAGCTTCGCCAAGGTCGCTTGTCCCTAATCTGTCGGAGATTGAATACCTACCTCGAGCGCGTCAAACTCGTCCACTGACTTTATTCTCGACAACCGACTCTCGCGGTCTCCCCGCCTCGCCCCTCGGTGACGAGATACACCATCAATCTCCATACCACACACGAGCTATTTCATCCCGTCACGATGACAAACGCACCGCGGTACATGGGCTCGATACGGCCCGCAGTCATCGGCATGGGCCGAGTCTTTGGCGCCAGCTTAACGGCTGTCTCTGCCTTCCCAGTCGATACCAACGGTCATCATGGCGGCGATAAAGAGGGCGGTACTAGTCTTTGGGTCCTCGCTGTTGCTTCAATGGTCCTGGTTCTTCTCGGTGGTGCCTTCGCTGGATTGACAATTGCGCAAGTTCCCCTCCCTCTTGGCAACACGCGACTCTTGCTGACCTCTATAGCCTGATGGGACAAGACAGCATCTACCTCCAGGTTCTATCGGGCGATCCTGCGGAATCGCAGTCTAAGAATGCGAAACGTGTACTGAAGTTGTTGAAGCGAGGAAAACACTGGGTTCTGGTCACACTTCTGCTATCAAATGTCATCGTCAATGAGTCGCTTCCTGTTGTCCTGGACCGAACTCTTGGTGGAGGTGTTGCTGCCGTTGTCGGTAGTACCGTCCTCATTGGTATGTTTACAGTAGGGTTTGGGGTGAACGTTGCTAACTGTGGCAGTCATCTTTGGTGAAATTGTTCCTCAGTCCATCTGCGTCCGATTCGGTCTACCTATCGGTGGATACATGTCAACGCCGGTTCTTATCCTCATGTATCTTACAGCCCCCGTCTCTTGGCCCATTGCAAAGCTCCTGGATTGGATTCTGGGTGAAGACCATGGAACCCTGTACAAGAAGAGTGGTCTCAAGACACTCGTTACCCTCCACAAGTCTCTGGGAGAGATTTCCGAACGACTGAACCAGGATGAGGTCACTATCATCACAGCTGTTCTGGACTTGAAGGACAAGCCCGTTGCTGAAGTCATGACTCCCATCTCCGATGTTTATACGCTTGCTGAAGACCACATCCTCGATGAGAAGACTATGGATGATATTTTGTCCTCAGGATATTCGCGAATCCCCATTTACCGTTCCGGTAACCATTTGGACTTTGTGGGTATGCTCCTGGTCAAAACGCTTATCACGTACGACCCTGAGGACAGGATTCCCGTTCGTGAGGTGCCTCTTGGTGCCATTGTCGAAACTCGTCCTGAGACAAGCTGTCTGGACATTATCAACTTTTTCCAGGAGGGCAAGTCGCATATGGTGCTTGTTTCAGAATTCCCCGGTTCAGACCATGGCGCTCTGGGTGTTGTTACTCTTGAGGATGTGATTGAGGAGCTGATTGGAGAGTGAGTAAACCTCTGATCAACTAGAGCGATTGCTAACCCAGCCAGGGAAATTGTCGATGAGTCCGATGTCTACGTCGATGTTCACAAGGCTATCCGACGCCTCACTCCCGCTCCTCGTGCCCGCCGAATTCACGCCAGTGCTGCCGCCGCCGCCGCCATGGCCACCAAAAAGGCTCCTGGCGAGTCGGTCCTTGTCGACGTTGGCGAGCATGACGAGTTACCTAATCCCAGTCTCGAAACGGCATCCTTTCATAGCAACTACGAGGGTGGATTCCACAATTCTGCAAAGACTGCTATTCACATGAAACGTCGAACATCTGATGGTGGCATCGAAGGTACTCCAGTTGTTGTTAAGGCCAGCCTGGATGAAATGAGGTCCCAGCTCCGTCTTGGACCCGCCAACCGAGCGGCGAACCCACGCAGCAACACACGCAGCCTCTTCAAAATCAAGCAGGGCCTCGGTACGAACCAGACGCCTCCTCTCACTGACGGGTCAAGACCTCTGCCTCCCCGAGCAGCATCCCACATTGGTTTCACAAATCCATACGGGCATTCGCCGCGGAACCCAGGACACGAGCGAACACCGTTGCTGAGCGAGGACCACGAGGAAGCTGTGGAGGACGAGGAGACACAAAACGGTCACGTTAACAAAACCAACGGTACGAATTAAGAGGGAAATTTAATTTGTATGGATAATGGGAAACCGGCAGCTATTTGAGAGCTACTACATGTATATCAGGGTACCTTGGGCTTTGGCACACGCCGAAAAGGGGTTACAACGCTACGAGGGGCGTTGATAACAGGCGTTTCGAGTAGGCAATATATGGTAATGACATGGCAGTCTTGCGTCGTGAACATCGCGCTTTGATCAAAGCTCTCAAGTTTGTCTACTTCACATCTACTTTTGGCTACGTCTACGGTGGTATTAATCATACCAGATGGCGTTCATACCAAATCCAGGCTCTGGCGTCCTCACCCTCGCAACACGTGCAAGGAACTCATCCTGCCAGCGGTAAATTTCGAGCCAGCCCTCCTGATCGTCCGTGATAGCCACCCACTCGTCCGTCCAGGGACAAGGCGCGACCGCATTGCTGTGTCCGCCGCTTGTGGGCGTGGGGTTCAGACAGATCTGACGCTCAATAGAACCCGTATCTGACAGCGCAAAAGCGGCGACATAGCCCGTCAGGTCAAACGAGTTGGCGCGGGACGAGGCGAAGAGGTACTTTCCGGACGATGACAGGACGCATACGTCGGCGCGGTACTGCGTCCATCTATCGGGGATGCCAGGAGGGATCAGGGGGTAGCTTCGGTGGGTGTAAACTGGGAGACGAGTGGCCGGGTCGATGAGGTACTCGCAGATGCGGTTGCCCTTCTCCATGAGGGCGTAGAGGTAGTTACCCGTAGGATGTATCGCCACCCAGCGAGGATGGTCCCGAGCGTCCGGGCAGTCAACGGAGCCCACGAGCTCGAGTGAGGGATCGTCTTTGCCGCGACGGCGATGGGTCCAGAGCTTGTTGGCGCGAAGATCGGCAGAGTAGAGATACTCCTCCTCGGGATCAAAGACCATACCGTGGATACCTGTGTTGGGCTGGTAAGGGTAGTTCTGGACGTTGTCCTTGAGAGCCTTTGTGGTAGAGTCGGTGGTGAAGACGGCGCCGTGGCCGGCGTGGTCGTAGAAGGGGTTGCAGTAGACGGCATAGGGAGGCTTGTTTGCTGCGAGGAGGAAGATGGCGCGAGTATTCGTCGTGGCGAGGGAAGCGTTGGCTGAAGAGTTTAGCAGGGCTGGTATTGTGCACATGTTGGAGGAACGTAGCTTACGATCGTGTTCCATTGGGTGAGAGACTTGGTGGGTTATCGAAGTTGGCGATTCAACGGCAAAGCTAGACCATTTCTTCATGGCAGCGCCATAGATGGCTTTTCGATCATGCTTTGGATTCCAGTGTTAGTGTGTCTTGTAGGGCGTGGGTGGATGTATTGACTTACACTGAACGTCATCCATGAGATGGGTTCGTCCTTGGGAATCTCAGTGCGTTTAACGAGCTTGAGAGTGAGAGCTTCATCGTCAAAGGCGAAAGTGAAGATGGCGCCTGGAGGGGTCCAGGTTCCAACCATGAGGTGATGAACGGGCATTTTGGCTGCAATTGGGGTTGCTCTGAGCTTTGAGATGAGTGTAGGTCGCATACAAGGCGGGTCGATTGAGGTCGACGAGGCTCAATACTTGACAGAGCAGCGATTCGGTAGGAGGGTATCACGAAGTTATTGAGTATAATTCCGGAAGAAAAAAAAAGGACACTTGAAAAAGAAAAGAAAAAAGATTCAGAGTCGTTATGACGATGGAGGGGAGAGAGGCTTAAACATTTATCCCAGCGGAGGGGAGGACCCCGCGGATTCAGGCCATGATGCATTGAGACTGTAGCCGTGGGTCTAAAGTTTGAGGGATGGCTTCGGTAATGTGTGGCGGCAGATGCTCATAGGAAGCACATCTTAACGTTAGGTAGTATGTTGTCAGCCTACCCTATCGCCAAATGAAATGAGAATTATTACTATCTAGGTATTCTTATTTCCCCATGACACTTGATTCAAGTTGGTACTTGAGATCTCGCGCCCTGTCTGGAACTCTCCTTCTATATATATGATTGCTAACCAGCCCATTGAACTCGTGTGCTCATCATGCCTCGGCTCATTCTAATGCAGTTGGTGCTCATGATATCGGTCTAACAGTAAGGTTCGCGTATGTATATGCTTCCTGTACTTTTGAACCGATTCACATTGCTTTAAACTAGCTGTGGTATGAAGAGTAGTTTAATTTAACACCAACTGATGTTGGTAGAGCCGTTTTCCCGTGTTCATAAACTACGCACTGTACTAACCTAGGTAAGCACTGGAGTTCTACTTGGCTGATCACCGATGAAGTGGGCGACATCACGAAATTGCCTTCCTTAAACCTCACCACGGCTGCTTCAAAAATCCTGTTTGATTCGACTGAGTAGGTTAGGATTTAGGGATTGTAGACTCTGCCATCCCAATTGTGCACCAAAACATCCCCCATTCATGGTTGCACACGCCATCTTGCACCGGCATCGGTATCGTCACGTCACCGTCACCGGTGCGATAAGATAGCCCATCTCCCGGTCAACGACCGTTCCCCGATAAACAGCCTGTGCAACGGCCTGTCTACCCGTGCCTTGACTTCCATTCATACCTTAGCTAAACGACTTTTCTTGTTACCTAGGTAGTCCCAGATCTTTTCTACTTTACCTTTACTTTTATTCTTCTGCAATGGCGTAGTCCCAGTCTGCAGTCTTAGTTGGCTTCTATTCTCACCAGTCGGCGTGAGACTTGCTTTTGTTTATTGACGGCTTTTTTTCTTCTTAATCTTCATTTCTAACAGAAAAGCTCTACCTGTATTGACGGTGCGAGCGAGTGCGAGTACTACTCAGCAGCTCTCATAAGCACGGATCTTGTAACGACGCTACCATGAATTCAAACGACGTCAACAGCTTCGACCCGGTTCGAAGACCAAGGCCCAAGTCGTCGATCCTCGAAGGCTTCATCCATCGCCGTCAAGCCTCCGCCGATGTCCGTTCCCTCCAAGGCCCCTTTGACAGCACCGTCTCTCCCATCCAGCCCAAGATCATGGCCTTTGAGAACTACTCCAACCCGGGTGCTTTGGCGGAATTGCAGCACAACCAGCAAGAGTCTGCACCCCGTCTCCCACGACGACAGGACCGAGGCCGATCACAATCGCCGACCAAGAGCAGCTTTGGCAACTTTACCGTCATAACAGCACCGGGCAAAGACGCCAAGGGAACAAAGTCTCGCGATCCCTCACCTACTAAACCAAAAAGGCCAAAGTCGACAACAAACCTCGCTGGTCTGCTGAAGCCCAAAACTCTGCGGAACCTGGGCAGACTCGGATCTAACGAAGACATCAACTCATCCAAGGACAAGGAAAACAGAACACCTGATGAGCCTGTGACTTCTCCTGCGCCAACGCCCATATATTCCCAGTTCGCGTCCAGACCGCTCATTGAACAGACGCCGAGCGGGCGTCGAAGTATGGATGAAGCACGGGCACCCAGTGCTCAGGAACTCTACACGAACAATCGAGTCTCCATCAAGGAGCGACCAAAGTCGTACCATCCCATGCATGGCAGAATGGAATCACCGCCATCACCAACCAAGCCACGCACCTCAAACGATTCCCGAAAGGGATCTAAAGACTCGACCGAGGCCAAGAGTAAGACCGGCCGAGGCAAGGTCTTTAACGTCTTTACTACATTCAACCACAGCCGATCCAAGTCACCATCCACTGTATCCGAACCAACAGAGAAAGTGCTTGACCCTAAGGATATCGACAAACACCTCGAGGCTATGCTGGATCGGCGAAACATTCCAGAGAACCAGAGGTACAAGATGAGAAATCTGAGCGACACCATCAAGATGGAATTTATCCGTCAGGACTGGGCCGAGTCACAGGCTTCTCGAACGGAAAGGCCTTGCTCCACTGACAGCATCAACAGCGGCTCAGCTCTCGAAGGGAGCACGCAAAACGAGGAAAAGTCAAAGAGATCAAGAGGCAAGAGCTTCACTCTCTCGCGAGGAAGAAAAGACACCAAGGAGCCCAGCTCACCGATCAAAAAGTCAAAGGGCGACGGAACTCTGGGCCGCCATTTCAGAAGCAAGTCTACCGACAGTGTAGTCAGCGAAGGCCCTCCTGGATCAAGCGGCTCAGTCTCCAACTCTGGCATCCTCTCCAAGATCAAGCTAAATCAAGGACCGAGCGATTACGTTGCGTACCTAAGAAAGGTTCAGAAGCCAGAGCTGGTCGAGGTCGGCAAGGTTCATAAGCTTCGGTTGTTGCTTCGGAACGAGACGGTGGTATGGATTGAGGATTTTATCCAGCAGGGCGGTATGAAAGAGATTGTAGGCCTCCTCAATCGCATCATGGATGTTGAATGGAGGTAAGTCGAGGCCAAAGTGTGCTATTGAGGCTGTGACTAACATTTGACAGGGAGGAACATGAAGATGCACTCCTTCACGAGAACCTGCTCTGCCTCAAGGCTTTGTCGACGACTGCTCGTGCCATGCAGTACCTCGACACAATCCAAGGTGATCTGTTCCCCAAGCTTCTTCATATGCTCTTCGACCCAGAGAAGAAGGGTCCTAGCGAGTTCACCACCCGCAACATCATCACATCTATCCTATTTACCTATATAGAGTCGGCCCCTCCAACGGAACGCGTGACAAGAGCCCGGAGTATCCTCGCGCATTTGAGAGACCCCGAGCCAAAGGAAGATCAACGTCCTCTGCCATTTGTCTTGGAGATGAGACAGGACAGGCCATACCGTGTTTGGAATAAGGAGGTTGTCAGCGTCACTAAAGAGGTGTTCTGGATCTTCCTGCATAACGTCAACGTCGTGTCCCTTTCTTCGGAACGCCTTTCAACGGCCGACCCAGCCCACGGCCCGTACAGTTACATGCTTCGACACTTCCCTCAAGAGCGTCCCCCGGTCCCGGCAGCACCATACGTGGGCGGAGTCGAGTGGGATGCGACCAATTACCTCGCTTCTCACCTTGACCTCATGAACGCCATATTGGCCTGCACACCTACAACGGAGGAGCGTAACACTCTTCGCGCGCAGTTTCGCATCTCTGGATGGGAGCGATGCCTTGGTGGCAGTCTACGACTTTGCAAGGAGAAGTTCTATGGAAGCGTGCATGACGGTCTTCGTACGTGGGTCGCGGCGGCGGCTGAGGATGGCTGGGATGTCAAGGACGTGCGATACGGGCCGCCCCCAGACGCTCGTGCCTCGCCAAAGAAAACCGGAGGTGGTCAAAAGAAACCAGTCGAGGCGGCGCCAAAAATTGAGATGCCGAAACTCGATTTTGGGCTGGACAAGCCTTCCCCTTCTAGCAAGGATAAGAATGAGTGGCTGTGATGAGTTGGCATATCTTGATCTGCCAGCATATGTTTCTTCTTGCATGTGTTTCCTTATTGGTCTGGGAGTTAGGGTTGATTGTTGGTTGTTTGGTAGTCATGGTAGAGATCCTACTTTAATGATGGCATGTTAATGAATTGATGACACAAAGCTGTATTGTCGATCCATTCGTACTTGAAGCTGCTTGATACAGACTGCTTGTAGACATGACATTGTCCCGTGATGCACTGCTTATGTGACGCCCAGGATCAGCCAGCCACCATGCGTGCCGTGTCAATAGTTTCCAAGAAACTATGATCATGGGTAGCTGTAGACTTCTCGTCACCAGTCCTGGGTCCACGAACCATTGGCATCATTCCGTATTCGAAGCACTTTTTATAGATTGCTTCTGTGAAGTTTGAAGGACTCGTAGACCGTCGCTCCTTGGAGAACATCCTCCTTAACATTGTCATCAGCGGCTGTCAGCTTGGGCAGCAATTCCAGTACAGCAGAAACCTTGTCCTGAGGAATGACGACTACTCCGTTGATTGGGTCGCTAAATGCCAGGTCGCCGGGAGAGACGAGGGTTCCGTCAATGTCGAGAGGTACCTGGATCGCCCAGGGCACACTCCCTCCACCGACTCCAACTGTGGACATCCCACGAGCCCAAATCTGCAAATCTCCGAGTTCAGCTTGGACAAGGAGCAGGGTCCATGAGACTCACCGGTAGGGAGGTACTCTTTAGCTCCTCAATATCTCTGGCCCGCCCGGCCACGACGATGCCCTTGGCTTGGCACACTTTCATGCGAATTGCCATGATACCCCCACAAACGGCATTCTTCTGACCCTGAGGTTGTTTGAGAACCACAATGGTTCCTGCTTCCGTCAGATCAGCCCAATGAGTTCCCTCAGGAATGTTGATTTGTGTTTCCGGAAGGTCCTGTCCCTTGGGCGCGAACAGAACTGTCGAAACTGGCGCAACAGTAACCGATGTTGCATCACCCTCGGGAGAGCTATATAGGTTCAGATCGGCAACAAAGCCGGCGCCGGGGACCTTTAGTTTGAGGAGTGCGTCTGAGATATCGCAGGCAGAATACTGCTGAAGCTTGGCCAAGTCCTCGGCTTGGTAACTCATGCTGATTGCGTCCAAGGGTAAAGCAACGGGTAAGTTTAGCGAATACGGGCAAGTCGGTGAGCAAGGTCTATCGAGTAGTTGCAGTTTGGAAGAGTAAAAGTCTCTTTGACGTTGTAAGTGCGTACAGTACTGGTTTAGAGCTTGCCGATAAACACTGGAAGTTCAAGGTTGCAGTGGAACTTGGAGCTCCATGACTCCGGAGCCTCCCATCGACCCGGACATACAGTCCAATCAGAGCCATTACCAGCACATGCTTGGATGCACAACCTCGGTGGGGAAGTACAAGGAGAGACTTGACCAAGGCCAATCACGAACTCGTAAGATTTGACCCTGGGCGGGAATTGGGGTGTTTTTGACGAGGAACAGCTTTTAGTTGCGGCTGCAATTGCGAAGCTAGTGACAGAGATAGATTAGGAGCTCAAGCGGAGCAACGCCGACATGACGTTTGTTGTTGACTCTTTTCTCTTTGGATCTGGACCACCTTCTGGACTGTTCGCAGGACCTTGGGTTTGCCATCAATGCTGGTACGTGACGCAAATCGACAATCAGTTCCAGTGACGACGCTCAGATTGTAAGAAAAATGACGTGTCTTATAGACCAGGGCTGTGATGAAGGAGGGTATCAAATCTTTTATCTTTGTCACTGCGATTGACGGCCGACTCACTTTTGACCAACGAGTCATGATGAGACATTGTTACGTACCGGGGGAGGTTGGTGTTTCAGGAAGGATTTTAGAAACGATTGAAACCTGGGTGGTGGACACTGACGATGGAAGGAGGGGTTCACACTAGCTGTCAAGGGAAGATCCGAGGAAGACCGCCGAAACCTGGAAATCCAAGGGCCGGCAGGTACCTATCTCAAAGTCCTACCTAAGGTACCTTAGGTAAGGTTGGAAGTTAGGTATTTAGGGTTTTGCTGACTTCAATGGTACTAGGTACCTACCTGTCTAAGCTTGGTATCTCGAGATCCATTCCCTCCGCAGTGGTGCCTTGTATAAACAATTGGCAAGCTCTTGAATCTTGTCTTCACCTTCACAAGATGCTGTCAAATAGAAGACACGCTGGATAGCTCAACCCTTGATCACTTTATCAACAACCCCAGACACACAGAACACTCTAAGGCCCGCTCAACCCAAGACGTGAGTTACTTAGTGCCCCATAGCTTAGTTGAACTATGACAAATTCGCTCGTGCTATTCTCTAATGCATTAGATTTAGAAACTGGCACATAATATTATGGGACGAACGGGCAATAGCACGCCTTGTTCTGCCAAGATCAGCCATTGTTAACTGCTTTTAGACTTGTAGTTTGCAGACTAGAAACAAATGCTGGGGTCTAATTGGCGCACAGCCATTGATAGACTGGTTGCTGAGCCTTTGTCGGGCATAAGAATAAGAAAAGATATGCTGGTAGCTCCTCCGCATAAGATCCTAATGATAGAGTCAAGTGCTATGCTCAAAACAGCTCCCCTTTCTGCTCTAGATTCTAGATAGTTGGCTGGCGTTGGCTTCTTCAAGTAGGAGGGGTTCTTGAGTGATTTCGGCCATGTTATAGGTTCATCAAGACCATGCCACCCGTGTCCCAGGGCCGGGACAACCACAGACGACTGCACCAACTGCTGTAGCAAATGCAGCTAAATAATGCATACCATCACAACTATATTTGGCATGTGAGAGGAACACTCGATACCCCTCCCCATAGCCATCATGATTCGTGGCCGGGACGCTTGATCATATCGGATTCGGCCATGAGGCACACGCCTCCGCATCAAGCATCAAGCATTGTCAGCCGTTTGGTCAGGTTCGGCTGTGTTGAAGTCGAGTTGGTGGATGCTCTGCTCTAGGCTGGGGCCTGGCAAAGATGGGTCCTAGTTACTACCTGTGCCTAGCTTTTCGCTAAGGTGGGTGAGCATGTCGGGTGATGGAACTGACGTTGACAGCCCACAAAGAGGGAATTCTTCCTTGTGAACCTAGGATTGTCTAATTTCCCTAGAGAAAGAGACGTGAGAGGATAGGAATGAAATATTCCAATCATAATCAAGGTGCCTACACAAATAAGGTACGTATGTGCCTGTACCTGGCTTGGCCCTTGGGGTCGGAGATGACGGCTGATCGACTTGAGCTGCCGGATCGTGCCTGATAGTGGAGGCAGACGATACATGAGGAGGGGGAGGGGCCCCTTGGGTCTTGGGAGACGATCCTGAGAGTTGACTTACCTATTATTCAAGGTTGCGACGAGCACAGCTTTTCAGCAGGGGTTAGAGAAGCTCAACGTCAGGGGTCCATGGAAAGAAAAACTGGATGGAGAGTCAGGCTGTCAGGTTGCAGTAGAGCTGCTTGGAGTTTGTGAATGGATGTTTGAGATTTGGCCAGGGGTCTTTTCCAGGCCAGTGGTAATTGCATCCTACCTATTGATTATCAGAAGATTCACTTCATCAAGAAGCACGTGGTGGACTGTTTCAACCTAAAAAGGCCCAGGCTATGGATGGACGTCAATACCTCATAGTTTTCCACCAGCCAATCACAATTACTGAATGCCACCTAGTTAATTGCTCCAAGGTAACCTCAACTCACCTTTTTAACGTGAACAGGCAGTCCTCCATTCAGATCATCCGCGCGGCTCGGCCCCCCCCCCAAAAAAAAGACGATCCGCAGCGCCCAACTTTTGCATCTCCAACCTACCTTACCTTACTCCATCCACTGAAACTCTGAATATTCCCACCACATCACCTACGGTACAACTGCAACTATAACTACTAGCTCTATTTTGCCTTGTCCACATATACACGGTGTTCGTTCCGATATCACACCATCGCATCGCATCGTGCTCTTTTTTGCGACGCTGACCCAACGCCCACAAATCAAGTCAAGACGTTGCCCGCAGATTTCGATCAAATCGCCGCCTCCCCCACCTTGTTACGGCACCGCTTCCAGCCACCAGCCACCTGTTCCGTTCTGTTCAATCCTACTCAGTCAAGCTTTCTTGCTCTCTGCTCTGGTCTGCTCCCTCTGCTCGACCTGTTCCCTCTCGCCTCTTAATCCTTGGATTGGCTTGCTTGGCCTAGGATCCTCTGCCGTCGCAGCATCTCTCGTCTCGTCCCCTAGCCTATCCCTGTGCCTTGGCCTCGGGTCATCTTGATCCTATTCGACGACCCTGACAATCATTCTCGGCTGGCTTGGAACTTTGGCCCTCCCCTCTGCCTCTTCCACCGTTAGCCAAAACTCGCACGCTCGCAAAACGGGAACAGACTCCAAAACGACCCACCCCCCACCACAGCACCACAAGGCCCCAAGACCCAAGACGAGACAAGGCCAGAGGCCAACCCGGCCGCAGCCCAGAGCCACCCGCTCCAAGATATCGGAGCTACTAAAGCTGCCTGCACGTCCTGAACCTGCCGGTACGGAGCCTGGAGCCATTTGTCCACAAGCTAGGGTCGCTTGAACCCTGTACGCGACAATGTCGATAAAGTAAGCCTCTTTCGCGAGCCTCTCTCTGAATCTCTTTCTCTGAGCCTTTCCTCTTCTCGTCTTGTCTCTTCTCGTCTTGTCTCTTCTCGTCTTGTCTACCTTCACCTTAACCTTAACCTTACGTTCTTGGTTCCTGGTTCTCTCGCCCAGTCTAGTCTTCAGAGACTGCCCTTCCATACCCCCCTCCTGTGGTTCCTTGCTCCGTGCCCATACCAATTCCTCCCGCTCCCCTCCCCGTGGCAGTTCCCTTCCTCCGTCACCTCTCCGTTCACCTCCTCCGTCTTCTCCGCCCTGTCCCCTCCGTTCGCGGCGGCCGCGGCACAGTCCGTCCGTTGACTGCCCCGCCATCTTCGGCCCATGGAGTCATGGACCCCGCCTTATAATGGACAATCCTCATGACTATCTTATTACGAGCCGTCCTCCTTCGCGGCCCATCGATCCTGACAATGCCGATAGCTGGGTTATGCTCAACCAGGGCGGCTTCGTCAAGCTTGGCAATGAACGCATCTTGATGAAGCTCGACTCGAGAATCTCATGCGACTTGTCTGTGCCACAGGAGCTGAGAGCACGGTGTGCCTCTTTTCAACGGAAAAGTGACCGAGGCACTCTTTTCCTTACCAACAAGAGAGTGAGTTAATGTCCATTCCACCTCCGGACATCCTGCTGACACCTCAGATCGTATACCTCCCTTTAAAACCTACACAAGAACCAAAGTTTGAATCCTTCAGTGCCCCAATCCTTAAGTTTCAAGATTCTACCACTTCATCTTCTATGTGGTGGGGATGGGTCTGGAAGTCAGATTGCATCCCAGTATCTGGCGGTGGCATTCCTCCAGATATTCCTCGACTTGAGGTTAAGTTTACCTTTTCAGATGGAGGCATGACGGATTTCAACGAAGCCTATATCAGGCTGCGAGAACGCCTTTACCAGTATCAAGAGATGCGCCGCGAGATGGGCCCCGGCGCAGACGTCCCTGATGAACCTCTGCCTGCCTATGAAGCTCCTTCCGCTCAACCAGCAGTCACAGCAACCTCAGCGGATGTACGCCCCAATCGTTCAGAGAGCGCTGCCAGTCGAAGAGCACCAGATGAACCACCACCAGATTATGACGAGGCACAGGCGCAGCAGCTAAATATTCGGTTGGAGGATCACATTCGAGGCGAGATTGATCGGGGAGCATACGAAAATGATGATTAACGGCCGCACTGGACCACAACAATGGCTGTGGTCGTGTTACAGATACCAAGATTTGAGCACCGCATTCATGAACTCATTATATTGTCTCTTGTTGTTCGTCTGGCTTTTGTATTGTATTGCAGGGGGATCTGTTAGCATTTTGACATTGCCAAAGATTATGTTTCTGCCACTTGCAACCTCTGCAAATTAGAGACAAGGCTTTTCTTCTTCTTCTTAAAAATGATAATCGTGAGCAATTGGTTATTTTTTCTATGTTCATGCGTGTATCGCAGGTACCTAGGCTGGTAGGTACTATCTAAGTAACGGTTGAAGTCCGGATCGATCTGTCGTCGGGAGACTGGAAGATGCTCGGATAGTGGATCAGATCACGTGCACTGGGTGACAAAGCCGGCTCTGTCAGGCCAATCAAAACGTCTCAATTCCGGATCAGTTTTCACTTCGTGACCTTGGCCGAGAGCTTCCGACCTCTTACGATTAGGAACGACGAATCGACGAACGACACCTCAATCGAAACCACCACTCGCCATTGTGAATTCTTTCGCCTGTCGCAATGGGTATCTGGGACGCCTTCACCGACATCGTCGAGGCTGTGACGCCATGGAGCGTCGTTGAGGCCGAGGCCCCTGCTGAGGAGCCCCAGGTACGGGATTTTTCTTACCAAGGCATTTTCTGTCACCGGCTGTGTCATCGATCGATTGCGACACGTCCTCGCTGGGAGCGCATATCATACCTTGCGGAATTGATTGATTGAGTACTGACAAGCAGCAGGAGGAGAACGAGGCCCAGACCGAGTCCAAGGACAAGCCCGAGGAAGAGGCTGAGGAGGAGGAAGAAGAGGAGGAGGAGGAGGAGGATGATGAGGAGGAGCTTGTCGACCCCAAGGAGACCCTCGAGGAAGGTTCGTCAATCCTACACACCGAAGTCTTGCCTCGACCGCGACGAGTGATTTAGCAACTGCGTTATGTCTAATGGCGATAATAACCCGCAATACATGCTAACGCATCAATAGAGTGCAAGAACTCTCCCCAATGTGCCCCGGCCAAGCATCACTTCGACGAGTGCGTCGAGCGCGTCCAGCAGCAGGAGAGTGAGGGTGACGCCAAGGAGGACTGCGTCGAGGAGTGTATGTTTCTACCCAACTGCGTCGTGGATCATGAGGACCCTTGACAATCCCGACCGCTGCATCAATTGCTAACATACATCTAGTCTTCCACCTTGCCCACTGCGCAACCGCCTGCGCCGCTCCCAAGCTTTGGTCTCAGCTCAAGTAAAACCTCGATACCATTGTGTCCACGACGACGGGATGGCTACACACACGTCGAAAAGATGCCTAGAGCCGGAACGGGGTAAGGCTGCTCTTTCCTGAGCGCTGTTGCCTTGTACGCTTGCTCGTTGTTGGGTGTCAGGTCGTCCAGAAATTTTGTCTGATGGCGGCTCTTTCTGTACCATACGCTCCAACGCCTGAATAGATTTCTTACACACTACCTGTACCTAGACCATTGATTGACTTTATGATGTACTCCTGAGTTCATAACAATGGTTTTCATAGCCTACTACCGGTGCTGCTGGTGATCTTTCCATCGAATTGCCTGCCTGTGCACGCCAATTCTCATTTCCTTACCTGATTCGCCATGCGGCAACAACCATTTGTTCGGCTTAGCTGTTGGGTGATAGGCGTAAGTAAACTGTCTAGCCCATTCATCTCTGGTGTGCAGCAAGTTGTTACGGCAAAGATGCTTATTTGTGGCACTCCCGTGGAGATATCCCATAAGGCGCCCGTAGTATCTAACTTACAGATATATCAGGCATGTGACACTTCGGCACGATCGAAACCGAACAGGATGCCTAGGTGGCATACCAGAACATCGGCATTACCCTGGTGGCACGTTTGGGTATGTTTTGAGCGGCGTAGAGGTGGAGGTTGTGAGAAGGAGGTATGATTGGTGGGGATAGAAGCAACTTGAATTATCGTATAGCTTCTATAGAATTTCGCTTGTTATAAGCTCATCGGGGTCTGTGCGCATTCGGTCACTAGGCATAACGACACAAAAGCCAAATGGAGGTATTTCCCATTTGTAGATAGATCATGGGCACGAACAAAAAGTACCTAGTGTTCGGCAAGGACTATATCAAGTTAGGTAGTAAACAATCTAGTACCTAGGTACGCTTGGCTCCTCGGTTGAAGTTTGAGATGTCGCAGCTAGGGAGTTCCTAACCCTGGTCTGCATTAGCCTATCAGAGGGTCTAGACTCTAGCCGTTACCAGCTGATAGCAAAGGTGCCACACGGACTTCCTCTTGTGGATGGCAAGATGCCCGGTTAGCTTAGATATTGGACAGTGGCATGGCAGTTGAGATCAGTGTCTCCTGCCAGGGTAGATCAGAATGGGCAATCCCATCGTTCCCCTCCTCTTTCCCTTTCTCTTCTAGATGAAACCAAATCCCTATCTCTTTCATCGCACATTAAACAACCTACTACCGATACCATGCATCTATCTATCAACCCGCTAGGATCGCCAAGCTGAATCCCTCCCACAATCCACGATCGACCCATCAAGTCATACTACCCCTAAATCTAGTGTCTAATTCCGACCGAGACGAGGACCCCAGCAAACGTCGAGTAATAAATACCAGGTTGGACCAACAGCCAAAAGACTCGGCCAAAAGAGGCGAGATCAGTGTGAGACGACTTTGACTCTGATGAGGTGATACAGCACCATCACTAGGCTGTTAGTGATATTCGTCTTGTCCGTTGGAACTCCCTTTCTTCATCATGTACTTGTGTATCAACTGGCGCTGAATCAAACTCCCATTTCGTATGCATATACCGCCATAGTCAGGTATCCCATGAGCTCGTTCTTACTTTCTGGGCTTATGTTTGAAACTGGCACTAGCACTGGCACTGGCACTAACACTGACATTGCCATCACGCTTTGTATCCCTATCACTGTTACCAATCTATCGCTCAGTGTCACAAGTCGATCAAAACGCTCTACTCCCCACGCGATCCTTCTTCAACTACACCCTTTCACTATTCCAACCAGGACGTCCGAGATAAACGCATGCCAGAGGGACAAGAGCGTTCACGACGATTCCTTAACCCATTCAGCATCATGAGTGGCGACGGTCCTGGTGTTCGCTTCTGGCGCAAGCAGAAATTAGGGTCGCGCGACTTCACTCTTCAGGAGCACAGAGAAACAGGCGAGGGCGAGGGCGAGGGCGAGGGCGAGGGAGATGGCAGCATCCACCAAGGTGCCTCAACCGAGTACCGCACATACAAACGACGTTGGTTTGGTCTTGCTCAGCTTACACTGATGAATATCATTGTGTCGTGGGATGTAAGATCAGAGTTCTCAACCCATCCAACGAATCAAGATGCACGTGCTGACAGGAGAACGGTAGTGGATGACTTTTGCGCCAGTCGCATCAGACGCTGCCGAGTACTATGATGTACGCGAATCAACCATCAACTGGATCAGCACTGCATTCTTCCTAGCATTTGTGGCTGTCTTTCCCATCAGCATTGCCATCCTTCATCGAGGTCCGAAGCTGGCTTTCATAACAGCAGCCGTTCTCATTCTCATTGGCAATTGGGTTCGATATGCTGGTTCTACCAAGTCTAGTGGTGGAAACATCGCCTGTGCTATGGCTGGAGAGATTATCATTGGCTTTGCCCAACCCTTTATTCTTGCAGCACCAACCCGCTACTCGGACTTGTGGTTCACCAACCGTGGCCGTGTCGCCGCAACAGCTCTGACAAGTTTGGCGAACCCGTTCGGTGCAGCATTTGGACAACTAATTACACCACTCATGGTGAAGAAAGCTGGCGATATTTCCAACATGGTTCTCTACATCTCTATCATCGTAGGTCCTTTTCCAACTTTCGTGGCTTACTTAGTCCAGCTAACAATATCAGTCGACTGTCTGTGCTGTCCCTGCGTTCTTCGTCCCAGCCAAGCCTCCTTCACCGGTCGGTCCTGCTGCTGAGACTCCTAAACTCACTCTCCGCGAATCCATTGGTGTTCTGACTGGCTCTCTGGAGATCTGGCTGATTCTCATTCCGTTTGCCATCTATGTCGGCTTCTTCAATTCGATCTCTTCGCTCCTCAACCAGATGTTCACACCTTATGGCTTTTCCGACGATGAGGCTGGCATTGGTGGCGCTGTTTTGATTGTCGTTGGTCTCGTCGCCGCCGCCATTTCCTCTCCAATTATCGATCGCACAAAGAGCTTCCTCCTAACTCTCAAGATCCTGGTCCCGCTAGTCGGCCTCAGTTACCTAATCTTTATCTGGATGCCAGAGACAAGGGATATAGCCGGTCCCTACGTGATCCTTGCCATCCTAGGCGCCTCGTCCTTTTCCCTGGTTCCTGTCGCACTCGAGTTTCTCATCGAACTGAGCCACCCACTCAGCCCCGAGGTCACTTCAGCCCTGGCATGGGGTCTTGGCTAGCTATTCGGCGCTGTCTTTATCATCATCAGCGATGCACTTGTGGCAGACAAAGACGCCAACCCCCCAAAGCACATGAAGAATGCCTTGATTTTCGAGGCAGTTCTCGCTCTTGCTGTGGTGCCCTTACCGTTATGCCTAGGACTCTTTGGTCGGGAGGACAAGATGACGCTTCGTCGAATTCGTTCTGACGAGCAGAATCGATCGAATACAACTGTGACCACCAACCCATGAGTGGTTATTAACATAATGCAATGGCGAGCCGGCATATGGCAACCAAGTCTATTGACCTTGGGGCTACTAATATTAATGTTATCTGTATAACAATCATCTATGTCTGTCGTTGTCGCAATATACCCATTTCATTTTCATTCAACGCCGGTTAGATCCTTTACCTTGTCATCAGATCCTATACTGTCAGAGCCGCCCTATGCCTTTCTGATCTCGAGAATATTCTCCCATTCATGTCGCATGTTCTCCATCTCTTTCCAGCACTGGGCCCCCAATTCTTCAAACCTGATAATATCCTCCTTGGTTGTATCGGCAGCTCCTCTCTTGCGCCCAATCGTCTTTTTGAAAACACCCACAGCGGTATCGGCCTCGAGCGCCGCTGCGTCTTCAACCTTCCCCTCCCAGCCCCAGCCCTCGACTTCTGACTTCTTGATTTCTACCTGGAGGTGACGGTTTGAGCTACTGCCCCACTTGATACGCTCAGCATCCAGTTCGTCAAGCGCAGATTGCTCCTGCAGGATCACCCAGACAGGCGATTTGGCACCGGTGTAGCTATCTGTGTTGTGCCACGGCGAACCGAGCCAGCGACTTATTACTAGCACAAGCTCATACGCCCACATGAGATACCAGGGAAACGGAAACAGGGTACTAGCAACAATGCCCGGGTGGGTGAGATACATGCGCGGCCGGATAGGCTTGTCACGGGCCTCGGCAGGATCGTCGGGTGTGAAGAAGCGATTGGAAGAGGGTAGGGCGGCGGGAAGAGTCGCGGTGAGACAGAGGATGTCAGTGACTCGTTTGGCGGACTCGTACGGGCCATCACCATTGAAGCACTGAAAATCAGACATGTCCAGAACTCGGCCAATAGCCTCGAGACTGCTGGACCAGATGAGACGTCCTGGGGGTTCGGTTTCAGATCGGCGGTTGAGTAGGGGGAGGAGCTCGTGAGCCAGTATGTAATGCCCGAAGACGCAGGCTGTAAAGACTTCGCCAAGTAACGGCTCCTTAGGCTGCAGCATGTTAATTGATCAACCCCCCAAGGATCATCAAGCACTAGGACTCACATAGTTGTAGTTGGGCTTCTCATTCAAAAGAGCCGTCGGAAGCGCTATCTTGAAAGTCGGCCAAGTGGCAGACTGCACCAAGCCTTCAGTCAAGATAGTCCAGATGGCCTTTGCGTAATTGACTCCTGACCATCCACCATACGCAGCATTGAATACCACACTATCCAATCTAGGAATGCGCACATTTCGCAGGTACTCGTCCCCCAATCCCTCAGGGTTACTAACTGGTCCGCGTACCAGCGCATTCGCAAAGGCGTACACTCCGCGCAAATCGCACAGGTCAAGCTGCAAGCTCAGCACATGGATTCTAGCAACGGTGTCCTGCCAGCGATACGAGCTTCCGGCCCGAGATCGCAGCGTCGTGAGCGACTGCGCTGTCTTTCGAGCATAGTCGCGAAGGGCCTTGATGGTTTGTAGAGACTTGGATTTTGATCGAGTGGTAGGGATGAGGATGAGGTGGGAGCGCAAGGATCGTGTAGCGAGGAATTCGTCGATGAGTCGCTCTCCAATACTAAGGCCAATGCCACTGGATGTGCACGTTAGCTTTCAACTATCCACTTCTGCATAAAGATGGTTGAACAAAACCTGTTGGCGCCTGTGATTAGGACAAAAAGCTGCTCCTGGGCTGGGGCGGCATCCCATGGGGCCGATGAGGGCGTCAATTGGGAACCCATTCGTACAGATTCCCTTTCAATTGGTGGAATATGAGATGGACATTTGAGGACTCATCCTCGTGATGGTGCAAGACACGTCGATATATAGTTGAGGGCGGTGTGCAGAGGTTAATATGTTTGCCGACACACCTCAGGTTGGGAGCTTCGTGGCGTTCACGTGATAATTTTAATTGATGCTTAACGAACACGAATAAGAGGATGCACCATCGCGGGAGGAATGAGACATGACAAGACACATCGTATCGTTATTCTTCGATTCGTATTAATATTCTCATAAAGCTATAACTATGCTTTTTACTACGCATATCCATCTTCTCCGGCATTGCTCCATTTGCCGTCATAGTCCCAATAAGGATACTGTTGTTTCAACCCATCATTACTCCCGGACTTTATTACTGCCTTCTCGCACAGCCTCGAGGATAAGGTCCTTGGCCAGCTCAACTCCATCCTTGGTTCCAATAATCTCAATGGCCTCATCCTTTGCTTGGTCTCGAGGAACTTGAATTTTGCAGTTGCTCTCCTTGCGAATCGAGTTGACCTTAGAACCATTGGGGCCAATAACATGTCGGTAAGTTCTAGGGTCGGGGAGGACTAGGTAGCCAGTAGCATCGTTCTTCTTGGCCTGCTCAAGAGCCTTGGCGATGGCATCCTTGGCTTTCTCTACGTTCTCAGATGAGCCACGCAGGACCCATGGGAACTCACCATCATCACCAGCGTCAATCTGGACAACCTTCCACGAGTGAGCCTCGGATGTGGTATCATCATCGTCAGTGATCAGAGGTAGAGCTCCGACATTAGAACGGGTTGAAGAGTCAGGCTTAGGTGGAAGAGGTTGGCCAGCATGGTCAACAGTCACCGAGTAGTTGTTGCGCAGTTGACGGAAGAATTGACCACTGTTGGAAATGGAGTGGTGAAGGTTACGAGGAACCTGAATAGTCTCGCCCTGTTGCTGCTGGACAAGTCCCTGGATGTGCTCCTTCGCTTTAGCCACATTCTCGGGTCGGCCAGTCAGCTTAACGCCAGTCTTGCCATCACCCTGACGGGGAACGTCAATAGAGACGGTGAACTTAGACTCAAGCTGACGCTTAGTGTCACCGCCACGGCCAATGAGGGAACGATGATTCTCAATAGGAACATCAACAACCTCGGTGACCTGGCTCTCGCGCTCACCGACAATCTCCTGAATACGCTGAACAATCTTGTCCACGACGTCGGTGCGGCCCTCGATCTTGATGGTGTTTCCGTCAGCTTCCTGCTTGGGGAACTGGATGGTACGGGCGAGCTCTCGTCGGTCGTCAGAGCCACCAGCCTTGACAACAATGTCACGGAGGTTGGAACCTTTAACAGTTAGTTAACGTACAGCTAAACATACGAAACATGAACTTACCGCCAGCGCCAATAAGGGCCTTGTGGTACTTCTTGTCAACATCAAGAGTTCGAACAACAGTGTCATCAAAGACAGCTCGCTTCTCCTCAAGAATCTTCTTTGCCTTGGCAACCTGCGAAGCGGTACCCTTGATCTGGATTTCAACAACGTCAGTGTCCCGATCCTGGGGCACGTCAATTCTGGCACCTGTAGTCTGGCGGAGCTCGTCAAGAGCAGCACCACCCTGGCCAATCAGAGATCCAACCTGCTTCTGCTGGACGGGAACAGTAGCGGTAGCGGAGTGCTCCTCAAGGTACTTGTGGAGGGAGAAGATCTCATCCCGAGCTTCGTCGGCGCCCTTCTTGGGACCTCGGATGATAACCTCGTCAGCAGGCTGCTGTCGGCGAGGCTTGGCAGGTTCGTCAGCAGCATCGGATTGCTCATCTTCTGCAGGCTTAGCCGATCGTGGGAAGAAGATATGGACCTTGTATCGGGTTTGGAGGCGGTTGATCTGGCTTCCCTGAGCGCCGATCAATTCTCTGTGGTACTTGGGATCAATCTTGAGGGTATGAGTGGTCTCATCAGCTAGTGTGCGGGCAAGACTCTGGATATGCGAGCGGGCAGTCTCAGCCTTGGCCTTGGGTCCCTTGAGCTCGACCTTGCCATCCTGGACCTGAATCTCAACATCGAAGCGGTCTCGAAGCTCGCGGATGTTGCTACCACCCTTGCCAATCAGGTGGTTGGCGAACTTCTGAGGGAAATCGAAAGACAAGGTAAATCCGCGCTCCTTCTCATCCTCCTTCTCTTGCTCGACAAAAGCGTTAGCCTTGTCAGCGAGAGACTCGACAGCCGAGGCGGGACCCCGAAGAGTGATGGTTGTTCCGACCTTGGTCACGCGGACGGGAATCTGGTCAGCCTTTCGGCTTTCCTGCTCCTTCTTGATGAATCGTCGAAGTCTTTCGTGAAACTTGGCGGGGACATCAAGAGAAGCACTGGTGATGGCTTCCTGTTTGTTGATCAGGTCAAGAATGTGCTTCTGAGCATTCTCGAGTCCCTGCTTGAAAGCTCGGATTTCAGCTTCCGATGGCTTCGTGCGAGGCAGCTGGTAAGGGCCATCAGCAGGATCAGGACCCTCAAAGACAAGCAGAACAGGAACGTTGCCCTCTGAAGCCTCAGGAACAACAACCTGAACGCCGTAATCCTGCTTGACTTGCGGGGTGATGTTGTTGCGAAGGTGCTGGTGGAAGAAAGGATCAATGGGGACAGCGCTCATACGAGAAGGAGGCTGGGCGTTGATAATACCAGTGATCTCCGACTGGGCACGGATAGCGTTCTTACCCTCACGAGAGTAAAGTTCCCAAGGAAGAGCACCGCCCTCCGAGAAGGGGGTGTTGATGTGAGTGTTATAAAGCTTCTCGAGGCGCTCAATTTCCTTACGCTGACGGAGGTATCGGGTCACGTTACCAGCATGAGTGGCAGCGCCACCGGGGGCGTTGCGGTGGAATCGTGCAATATCCAAGTTAGACATCTGCATGCCCATGGCCAGATCCATAGCCTTCTCCAGACCAGAAGCGACCTGATCAGCAGGTCCAACAACAGTGATTGTATCGTCATCCTCATCTGTGGGTAGCAGGATGGCACAGCCAGTGTCGGCAAAGAATTGCTCTACGGGAACACCACGATCACCAACAATGAACTGGTGACGACCTCGTTGGATTGACAGCTGTTCGGCAGCAAGTTGCTCGTGGAGTTCGGCAACTTGCCGCTCAATCTCGGCACGAACCTTTTGAACTGCGGCGCGGTCACCAGCAAGCTGAATGTGGTTCTCATCGTTGCCAGCGGGGGCAAAGGTAGGGCGCTGGCCAGGGTTGGCAGTAACAGGAATCGGGCCAACAGGGTAAGGTTGCAGAGGAGGAACCCGGATCTGGACACCATTGTCCTCTTCAAGGGCCTGGGCCAGGGCATTGTCGCGGCCAGCAATAAAGGGGTAGAAAGCAGCAGGAATGCCCCGAACCTTAGTCTGGACACTGGCAGATCGCTCACCAGCAATCTTGAGGATCTCATCTCGAGCAGAAGCAGCAGAGAGGGCATTACCCTCAATAGTGACGTCAATGGTGGCATCGTCATCCTCCTCATCGATGGGGTTGCTTTCATCGACCTTGGGGAGCTGAATCTTAGCACCGGTCTTCTCCTGTAGGGCCTTGATCATAGAACCTCCTTTGCCGATGATGTGAGCACGGGTCGACTGGGGGATGGGAACTTTAATAGCAGTCTGAAAGACACGTTAGTCTAGTTAACAAAACGAGGGCAGTAGACCTACTCGGGTACCGATCTGAGCAACCAGGTCCTTGAGCGCCTGTTGAGCGACATCCTGAGGACCAGTAGCATCAAACTTGTAGCGGCCATTGGTAGACGTAGCCATTGAGACAGTGGCACGAGACTTGCGGTTGATATCCTTGATGATATCGGGAATGGGCCTCTTCAATTGGCCACGAGGCAGAATGTACTGGGGGTCCAGGGTGACAGTCTCGACATTGCGACCGGGGATGAACATTGATGGCTTGTTTGGAGTAGCAGCTCCGGAAGCGGGAGTAGACGAACGAGAGCCGCCGTTAGATACGGCGCCGTTGGCGCTCTTAGCTCCCCAGATGGGCGCCACGTTGGAAGCCTTGCCCTTGGGAGCACCGAGCTCGGGGAACAACTCATGCGATTGAGTGTCGAGAGCTTTGGTAGCAGGCTGTTTAGTGGCTACCTTGGGAGCGGGAGCTTCAGCGGAGCTCGAGGCCTCAGCAGGAGCACGGATGGGGAGGTCCTCATCAGGTGCATCCTCAACAGTGACATGATGGGGAGCCTCAGCGTGCTTCTGCATAAGCTTCTGAGCAGCAGAGAGCTCGTGGGTAGGAGCTTCGGAAGCCATTGCAAGCGTAGTTATTGTTTCGAACGATGAATCAAGGAGTTGGCAGGGATAGTAGATGAACTGATGTTCAAGGTCAGAAAGGGGCTAATCAGAGACAAACAGCAAACAGAATTCAAAGATCGTGCACTGCTGATACGTACTGGGTCTGATTGGCTACGGGGGCAATGAAGCTTGCGGCCAGGTAAAAAGATGCTGAAAATTTAGAGGTTCGATTGAGGAGGGATGATCAGATGTATAGCGAGTCTTGTCTCTAGAACATTGTGCAAGAGACAACAGACGATGAAAACCGGTAACCAGAAGGAAGAACCAGAGCTGTGCTAGAGACCGTAGACCGAAAAGACGACGGACTCAAAGAAGATGATTGAAGATTGAAGATGGTTTGTCGTTGGACAAGTTGAGGGTGAGGTGGAAGTTTCTCCAGACGGCGACCTCTCCCCACGAAGTACAGTAGGGCCACCTTTCTTTGCTGCAGGGATCATCCAGCACCAGAGACACCTAGAATTTACGCGAAGCTTGTCCGAGGCAGCGGACGCCAGTCCTCTTTTGGAAGGCAAAGCTGAAAAGGGGAAGTGGGGTAGAAATCACGGGTTTATACATGTGATCGCAAGGTTTGCTTAGTGATGTCTTCAGAATGTCGACAAGCATTCTCTCAAAGGGCTGAGAATAACATCAGTTTTCGTCATTTCTGCACTGATAGTACTGACAATTTTGGAAAAATTTTCAAACCTCGATGTAATCCATTCTCTGTCAATAATGACAACTCACTAAACCATCCTCTTTAATTGGCCGACTAATGCCTCAAAAATAAAGCCATCATCACAATGGAATTGATTTCAGAGACCATATGTCAAGTTGTCAGTTGGTCCCTGTGCGCTCTTTACCAACACTGAAGTCAAGGAGTATTTTATCGCCTGATCGATAGTATCATGAACACATTGTGGCTCTTGTTCTGGAAAACTGTCTCAGCAGATAAGTTGATCAAGGAGAAAACATCTGAATCAAGCTACGACTAACACGAATGCGTGATGTTGTCCAGATTGGTTCAGGAGGCTACTAGAAATGGCATCCGCACATCACTTATCCAATGCCGCGGTGATGTATCATACACACTATACCTAGGCTACCTAGGTAGGATATCATTTAGCTAAAATAAGAGCTGATCGTATTGGCATACGAGTCAACTTACTGTTTACTTGCTGATGGGCTTACGATTCACAGCAGACACAGCTTTATGAACCTTGTTGTTTACCCATGTAGAGTATTTTACACTGTTGCATTGCACCCACATCCACATCGTGAAAGAAAATGCTCTAAGCCCACCCACCCAGTAAATGACAGAGGAAATGAGTCAAGATCGAAGTGTCATGTCAAATGTAACCGAATTTGACGCAGGCAGATGCCGCATTCCTCTTGATGCATTGCCAGCTACTGCAGGTACTGATTGGAGATGGCACACTCTGTCCTCTTGAGGTATAGTGGTGTGACCACGATTTACTCACTTACAAGAATCGCGCCCCCACATGTTGGCTACGTAGCAGCCAGATGAGAATAGTATGTACATACGGATATATGCTAACGAAGGGATGAACTGTTGAGAGCGAACGTGAAGATACATTTAGAAAGAATATAAAGTCCTGTCCCAATGTAAGGATAATACGCTGTTTTTGTTCTTATCTTTACGTCAGTTTTGCCGATATCCGTCCTGTATAGTTCCTCCATTACGTGCGGTAGGAGAATGATAGATGTTGTCGAGCCGTTTGTACGGCGTAGATACGGAGCAGCCAGGCATTTTTAGCATAAGGTGGCTAAGGAGTCCGCAAGTGTTCGTATTGACTGACGAGCTATGAGCTATGCGCTGTACTTGTACCCGACTGCAGGAGGGCATTCTTGCGATCAGTGCTGGCTACTGAATGTGTTGTACGACATCCAGGGCGGCTCATAAGCAAGGGCATCCCATCGTGAAGCGAGTAAGCCGCGACTGGCCCGGATCGTCGAAAATATGATCAATTCCACCTTGTTACAAGGTTCGCCCCTGGTGTTAGAGGTAATTACCGTACAATCAGCCAACGGAGGAACAGAGAAGTTGAGGATTCACATTCCTCGTATCGCTTTGTGAGAAATTGCTTTGACCTCTGATGATTGCTTCTTTCTCTTCTGATTTTCAATATCGAGATTAAAGGACGGCGGTAATTGAATGGTGAGGATGGCTTCAATTCTGAAACGTTACCAACAGCCCAAACATGTCACCTCAGAGTCAGCAGCCTGCGGGCCAGCCTGCCAGCTCACGTATGTCTCGGTTTGACGCGACTAGTCAACTACCATAACCAATTACGGGAGTCAATGTCTTGCTGCAATGCTGGGGAAGTCAAGTGGGAGTGGTGGAGCCTTTACGACCCATGCTTAGCTTGGATGTTGAGATCCTCACTTGGTGGTCTCCGTGGCTTGCAACGAGGAAGCCATCAAGAGAAAGGCGGCAGCCAAAGTTACAGCTTTGATAATCTCATCAGCGGCTCAACAGGCTAGTAAATAAATGGCATGCAACTAGTTTAGAGACTGAAGCAAAGATCCAAGCGTGGATGAGATGGAAGCCATAATTGAGCTAGATATCCAGATGTTGGCCGTCAGATCGATGTCCCCTTCTTTTCTCTGCATGGAATGAGGTGAGATGCCGTGCGAGAAATCGAGGAAACAAGTTAGCAGCTGTGAGCACCGTTGCAAGGGCCTAGTATCGCCAATGGTTGATGAAGGGTTCAGTTTGAGAGGTCTGACACATCACAACCAAGCTGCAACACCATAGCGGCTTTTGTGACCTTACTTTAGGTAGGTAGCTCAGTAGTACCTTACTTGGCACACGTTGCGGTTCCTCGTTAAAGCCCCCCACATGATCTTTTCTCCTAGACGTCAACTCACAAGTTGAAGGATAGCCAATTCCCAAGCAAGTATCCAGAGCAGCTCTCAATAGGCACACAGATGTTATTAAAGAGGCGGCGCATCAGGACCAACGGATCTGCCCAGCCACTGGTGTATCTCCAATGCTTGACTTCCATAAGACTTCTGCAAAGCCATCGGCAATCTCCACCAGCCACGAGTATCAGACCCACGAGGATAGGGCAGTTGAGCTTGTGCCTGTGTTAGTCTGGACTTGGAGGAGACAGTTGCTTGAGATTGGTCCAGGACCGACCAGCTTGCCAAACTTTGATCTCTAGCTTCTGCTCGATTCCGTGAATCTTCCCGCCGTCGACTTTGAGAAGGACAAACTCCACTCGATGTGCATACGCTGATTCCACCCACACTTGATCGTAGGTATGTGACCGGTCACCAGGCTCATATCGGGGATAACTCCCGGAACGACGATGCTCGTCAAGGTGGAGTGAAGACGATGTGGAACATGCAGGGTGTTAGACTATCCAACAAAAACCTCGTCTGAATCGCGTCTCGTTCAGAATTGTTTTTCCAAAGGCATCAATCCGGAGATAATTGACACCCTGGTCCTATTGTGCTCTTCTGTCCACGAGTCATTTAAGGTGATAGAATGAACCCGAGACTTTGACGGGTTGGCTATCTGAGTTACAAAGCCTGAAGACGTGATGCTTAGATGAGTTTTTTTTTTTAGTGGGATTATGCAACCGTTAGAGCAAAAACGTGCCTGTGGTTCAATTAGAAACAATTGGGTTAAATCTATAACACATGCCTCCCCTCCCAACTTACCCAGCTATTCACGTTCAAACAATCTAACTACCCGCCTGCAGCCCCCGTGTGTCAGGATTGCACCTTTTCAACCAGTCCAAACGACAGGAAAATGTGACATAGGTCTTTCCTTGCAAACAATCAGCTATTCACCCCGCGTCGTCATTCTGAGGCATTCAGAGCACAACGCTGATTTGCGAGGCGCTCAGGGGAAATCAGATGCAGTGATACCATCTGTGATCCCTCCAACCATGCCGCTGGTCCAACCACCAAGTGCTGGCAAGAGGCTTTCACACTGTCGAGTCGCGCCAACGGCCCGAGGGACAAAAGATGGCGTTGCAACCGCAGTGGGGGACGTTGGATGAGCTTGGCTACTTGGAAAAGGGACGGACGGGAGTTGGGTATCAGCCAAGGTAAGGTAGCCAATACCTTTACATTGAGTAGCATGCCCCGCAGATCGCAGGTACCTTTCCTATCGCGCTGAGGTCCAGGGTCCAAGCCATTTCTCTTCGGCGCCTTGCCTATCACAAACCCAATTAGATGCATTGATGATTGGGAGTGTTTCCAGGGGACTTTGTGAGGGACGAACAATCATGTATTAATAAAGTGAGAAGTGAACGGATCTCTTATCAAACAATTGTTTCCAACTTAGTTGGTTAGTCTGCTCCTGGTGCTCAGGCATTCCACTCATCCACGTTGAACCTTCATTTTGAAGCATGGACCTCGATATGTCTTGTTCCTAAACCTCGCTAATCAAGACCCCAATTCTGGTCGTTTAGCAATTCATCATTCATTAAAAAAGATCCATTCTCAGCAGTATTTTTGCAACCGTGTCACCCCCGCAGGGCTCCTGACAATACCGCCAGCATCACGGTAGAAGGGTCCGGAAACACTGGCAGCCCTGCACTGCAAGGTACTGCACAGTATCAGCCAGTGAAAGTGAAGGTGCCCCATCCGCCGTTTGTATCATAATTCTTGGGGTCCAGGATTTGAGGACGAGACTGCTGCTGCACTGCTACTGTACTGTACAGTACAGTACAGCGCAATATCTTATCCGCAGCCCAGTCCCCTCCCGCATTCCGATTCATCTCACCCTTCTCGTCGTTCCTCTTGACTGACTTGACTGACTTGACTTGACTTGACTTTGAAGGGTACGACACAGTGTGCGTGTTACTTTGTTCTGTTCTTGTTCTTCTGCTTCCTTTCCTTCTCTTGTCTTCTCCCCCGACTTGATTTCCCCAACCCACTTATCCCCCCCCC
>JABCKB010000695.1:0-15397 GCA_013184455.1 Fusarium continuum | reverse complement strand
TATCCCTAAGTAGGCAGAGTAGGGGGGCAGGCGGAGTGATAGTCAATTACGTTAGGTAGGCGTACTGAGTGAGTAGGTACTTACCTATCTATAAACTAGCACTCTACGCCGTTACCATATGGAAGGAGCAAGAAACATGCTCTCTTTCCTAATAGAGTCATCAATTATGAGGTGATCATGCTTTCTACGTGTCCCTTGGAGTAGTTGCACTTGTCATCCCTTCTTCTGCTCTTGCGCGTTCTTGTTCACTCCTCAAACCTCATCTCGATTCTAATGCAGGGAGGCCACACACATAACCAACTTTACACACAATAAGGTAGGCATGCCACAGGAGCAGGCAACCATAGCAATCACTTTATAATGCCCTTAATAAACCGCCTTCCGCGCAGATCTCCAAGATTACTTAGCGCACGAAACACGGGGGACTATCCTGATGCCATTCAAAGGCAACTCCACCCCCACACAATAGGCAATTTTGGTGTCCTTGTCTGTCTGATCAGCTGGCCAGTTGATGACAACTCTATCACAAAGTTCCTACATGAGTTATGATCAAAATTCCTAGATCAAGTCTGGGCGGCTTAGCCTGAGTTCAGGGACGAGAACGCTATGCTGCTGACCGGCAATATTGACCTAGCAAAGAGGTCATGGTAGCCAAGCCGTCGCACATTCGTTGAGAGTGATAGGTTCCGGTGACCTCGCACCACCAGTGCCTTTGGGTGTCAGAGAGTGGGACAGGTCAGACGGAAGAAGTATTTCTGCTGGCTGTTCAGCTAAGCATTTGAGAGACTTGATATGACACGCAGATTCTGCGGCCCCTGAGTCAAGATTTGGAGACTGATCTTCTGCCCTTGCCTTGATTTGGCTCAGTTTCCCCGGGGCTCCAGAAAATCAATATGAAGATAACACATCATAGTTCCTAGTCGCTTGATAACGGCCCGTGATCGCGATCGCTGGGCTGTTGCAAGCGCCCGGCACGATAACAATAAGCAAAACGCCAAACAGAAGAGAAGACAAGACAAGAGTGATCGCCAGAGGCTTGACGTCTTCGACATGAGGTTGTCATCGCCTATCGACCAGCCAAAAGCACCCTTTCCAACCCCAGCTTTTACTTGGTTGCAGGACCCCGCGAATACTACCCTCCAAAAGCAAAGCAGAGCAAAGAAAACTAAAGCTAAAGCTGGCACACACCCGCATTTGGAGCTTGGGGGGAGCGCACATACCACCCACCCCGGATTTCCGACTGACTCCAGATATGGAAATTTTATCAAAACTGATCCCTTTCTTATCCTTACACTACCGGTAATTTTCTTTTTGGTTCGCAGACCTTCTCCCACCCACCATTCCACGCTTACTTCCGATTGCTTGTGCACTTCCCATTCGCTCAGTCGTCTGGCGGTGAACTTGCCGCACAAGACTCTACCGGACCTGTGTTGCCGTGAGTCGACCGCTCTCATCAAAACCAACTGGTACCTTCAGCTTGTGTTTATCGTGGCCGGGGCTGTTGAGCGACTCAGCCCACGAATGGCGGCCACATTAAGAAGACCCTCCTTTAGACAAAGGACTCCTGTGCGTCTCTCTCTCGGTGGGTGTGGCACACGGCGCGTATCGCCCGGTACAAGCACAACACTCCTTCACCGACCATCCCAGCCCGAGACAACTAAGCCATTAAATGGTTCCGTTTGAGCTTCACATGTTGAATTGATCCTCTCAACAATTACGCAGGGATTACTGCGGACATGGGGAGGCGTTACTCAGATTATACTAGACTTGATCAAAGACAGTCTCGTCTCGCCCTGTACACGGCCACAGTACGCGCCCGAGATTATTGTGCGTCCAATAGCACTTCTTCCCCTTGCTGTGCCGAAATCAAAATAGCTGCACCCCTGAACTTGGCCGGGCTGAGCAAAGACAGAGTCTTGGTGCGTGAAGGACGTGTATCCGTAGCCCGCTGTCCTACCTGTTAGAGACAGGTCTCGGGCCCACTTGACTTATCGAGGAGAACCACTATACCTGTGTCTATCAGGGGAATCAGGCAGGCTGCCGGGAAAACTTGGAAGCATCACGGGCTGACGTGATGTGCTGTATGTTTTAGATGCAAACTTGAGGCGTACCACTCAGAGAGCTCTCAGTTTGACATTGCTTCTTCGCACTTTTACGAATCGTTGGTTCAGCCCTCTCTGGTCTGTTTTCTCTCTTTGCTTTTCTGTGTCACCGCAGGCGCACACCCCACGGGGGAGGGACGAAAGCCCCCATTCAGTCTCGGGGATATGATACGCCGCCTTATCGACGACGAGAAACAGGCTCGCCATCCCGTCTTCAATTAGTGGCTCCAGTCCTTCCGATAAACTCTAAGCCCAGCGCCCTGCGCCCCGAAAGTCAGGGACCACCGGGGCGTCTCCTCTGTGCGCGGCCGCTGGGACAGTTGCATGCACACCCTCCATTGTTGCGCCTTAACGAAGCTGATAATCATGAGACGAAGATATTCGGTGGGTGATGTTATCATTGGTTAATAAGCGCAGTGCATGGGTTGATAACAGGAGCGAGAAGAGACAACACGGAACACAAGCTTGATGAGTGTGCCAGTTGCACCAGCATCACCTGCAACTTTTGCTTCTTTCCCATGTGATGACCACTACCATCTGAGCATTTCACCATCGGCGCGCTGACACGCAGGGGTTGAACGCAGTAGCCCAAGATGGTGTGCTGAGTTTGATGGTGGGGGAGGGTTGTAGATCAGATTGTGGCCGTTCTGTTAGCCCTCTTTGATCGGGCATGCATAAATCCTCGAATTCTGTTAGAGAATGGGAGAATACCAACCTGTCTGTCTTGGAATTTCCCTCACATTCTGTCCTGTCTACTCTCCGGAGCAAAATCAACATAGCCTGTTCTACGCATGCATATCCCACAAACCCACTGATGTCAAACTCCCCGTCATATGACGGCATCCTGAGATCTGTCTGATCGGGTTATCTAAAAAAAGGGGAACTAATGAGGTAGTTTCCGGGATGGGCTTGGCTCACCCCAAAAGACAAGTTCCAAGCCAAGTCAAGTCAGGCCTAACTAGGTACTACTGTACCCAGCTAAACTTTGGTCGGTACCTCTTCCAAGCTTGCGGTTCCGCTCTGGGGAGGCCTACTTTTGTCTCTAGATCCCCGATCTAGGTTGGCTTTCAAACAGAGATAGCGTCATCCAAGGATGTCCCGACGTGTTCAACCTCTCTTGATTCCCCGTGGCCTCCTCCCCCCTCTCCATATTCATCATGTTACACACGTTGATCCTGACGTCTGTCATCAAGCCAAAAGGTTTGCGACATGATTGATCAAATGTTGTCATCCAAGACCATCCAAATCATATCGTTTCAGGTGAAGCTGGTAACAAACTCTGGTTAATTGGTACGTTGGTACCATATTGGATGTCATCGCTGCGCTTCTTGTCTATCTATCTCTCGCCATACATCATACAAATATTATTTTCGTAATCTTCCACTGGAGCCACGGGCGCCCAGTAATCTTGGCCCCCAGGGCTGGCTGGCTGGCTGGCTGGCTAGACTGATCTTACCTGAGCTACCATGCCAGACAACCCTAGTTGATCCATCATCGAGTCCCATCAAGGCCCTCCTCTAAAAGTAGAGTGATCCCGCACGCTGAGAGAAGAGAAAAGACATGAACATTATACATTTAACATGAAGTTTTGATTGAAAATGTAAGAAAGAGTCGAGTTTCTTTTCATAATAACAAGTAAAAGAAAACCATCAATGGATATCAAAGTAAACTGCTTTTCCGGCAGCGGTAGTCATAGCCTCCGACGTCCCCCGAGGCAAGCCCGAGAGAGAAAAAATCCAAGTGCTCCGCAATTCGAAATCTAGTTTCTGCCGTCCCCAAAAAGATGGGCCGGACTTGATGTTGGAACCGAAGTCCACCGCCTTTGAATTAAATGCATTCTTTCGTTTCACAAATGCCGCCCAAATCCTCGCCGATTGCTCAATTCTTGAGATGGTGTAATTCGATTGCCATATAATAACCCGTAAACGCCGTTTCTTTCTATTCCTCTATAACCTATTGTCGTCATCAAGTCGTGGGAGTTGCGATGCCATGTCGTGTCCTACATCCGATCCATGAGATCGCCGCCGGCCAGACTACTGGTTCCTGAGCTCCTGCCGCTGTGACTGAATCCGTTGTCGGAAAGAAGATCTTGGACAGCCACCTTTGGAACCTGGGGAACAGGGAGCTTGCGCTGAGATCCGTCAGGCCGGCTAATAATGTCCGTCAAAGACATCCCAGTAGGACGAGGCTGGGTAGTGGGAGCAGATCCCTGCTGAAATTGGCTCTGTTCGAGATGAGGCTCCATAGGAGCCAGGGCAGGTGTCGTGTTGTGCTGAAGAGATAGATTGCGGAGGCTAGGCAGCTCATAACCAGAGAAGGGTCGCAAGCGAGGAGAGTGAGCGGGAGTGGCGATAGGAGTGTGGTCGGGAGTAGGAGACAAAGAGTCGTGAGAGAAGGTTGGCGAAGAGGGAGCTGTAGAATTGGGGGAGTTGGGCCTTGAGCGCTTGGCATGTCGCATGGCGCCAGAGTAGTGGTCATCGCTAGGGTCATCATTTGAATGAGGACGAGCCATGTGGTAGGAAGAAAGCGTAGGCAGGTGGCCTCGAGAGGTGTGCATTCCGTGGCCAAAGTAAGGATGGTGGCGGTTGTTGTTGTGGTGGTGAGGAGGAGCTGTTAGAGTCTCACGCTCAACCTGAGTAGCGGCCTTGGCTAGCATGGAGATATCGCCGCCACGGCTGTAGTGGACCGCGGAGACTGGCAGAGCAAAAGTAGAGTAAGAGTGAGGAGGAGACACATTGGGCGAGGCCAACGCAGAACCGGGGGCAGAGCGGATTGTCTTGGGAGCGGGAGGCGGCGCCATCATTCCATCCGGAAGCATATGAGGCGGAAGGCCCTGCTGCTGGTGCATTTGATGCTGTTGCTGCTGGTGTGCCTGAGCTGCCTTGTTGCCTCGCCTTGAGTTGGGGTTGTTGTGAATGCGAGAGTGACGGGTGAGCTCATCAGATCGAGAGAACTTCTTGCTGCAACCGGGGAATTGGCAGGCGTGAGGCTTCTCGCCAGTATGGGTACGGATGTGTCGAGTTTGATGCTCGAGACGGTGGAAGGCCTTATCGCAAAGAGGGCACTTGTAAGGTCGAGGCAACTCGTTGGAGTTGTCCGAAGACTGGACACCCGGGAGGGGTCCGTTAGGTTTAATGACAGTAACTGCTGCTGTCGCCATCTCGACGTCGCCCTGCTGGGGTTTCTCGGGTTCCTGATCAGCCGATGCTGTGGGGTTTAGTAGATTGGAAAAATCCAAGGCCGACTGTGCTCGTTGCATGTGATAGACGTCTGGAAGACCCAACACTCAACGAGGTGGTTGTTATTGAGGTTGGCTGAGTTGGTGGAGAGAGTCCAGTGTGGTCGAGTTGATGGTAATCGTTGTGTTGTAGTTGCCGTTGTAGTTGTATATGTTATTCACTGGGTAGTTGCCGAACGACAGTATGCTTCGCTTGATGTCTTGGAAGCTGATGCAAGTTGGTGGAGGAATCAAGTTCCGGGGAAGCTGGAAGATCGAATGCAGATATTTGGAGAGGACGGAAATCTGGAGGATGGAGGGGATGGGGGCATTGGATGGTTATAAAAGATGCCGGGCTCGGCACTAGAACACGCACTGCGAACAGAGGGAGGAGCAAATGGAGTGTAGGGGTGGAGGGGAAGAAGAGGGAACGAGGGACGGGAAAGGCTAACGCACACCCTATCTAATCGCACCCCGTTCACCCCACGTCTGAGGGGCACCACAGTGGCTTGTAGATACCTGCTGAGGATACCTGCTGAGAGAACAGAGCACGCCTTGTGCCAGGCAGCGGTAAAACAGAAGGGAAGCGCCGCAAGGGAAACTCACTAGAGGATGGAGGGTCCGGTGCACCGCTACAGGGGGAAAGCCCACTGATTTATCTGGAGGGCTCCGTGGGCGGCCCCATTGTGGACTCTCTATCTCCTTGAAGCCCGTAAGGCTTGTGGAGCTTCGATGACATAGCGCCTTCACCAGAATTATCTTCTATTACTGGTTTGGCGTTCGTGGCGCCGTTCCCACAAGTCTTACGGGCTTCAAGGAGATATCAGTCTCCTCCTCGCCTACTTTTTTTTTTTTTCTCTTTACTTTTCGCGCGCTTGCTCATGGTGGGTCAACCCATCACGGCCCGGGGGTGAATCTAAGAGCGTGGGACGGAAGGTGAAAACAGTATGGGGCGTGGGGCGTAGGTATTGCGGGTTTGCGTTTGTATCCGCTCCCTCCACCTTTTCCTTCTCTTACCCCGGCGGGAGAAGCAGGAGGCTCCAATGGAAGGTGCAACTGGGGCTCTGGAACAGTGAGCCCCGTTCTTCGGGCCTTATCCTTGGGGGGGCATGAACGGGGCGAACAAGATGAAGAGTCACAAAGGACAGCTCAGCTCTGCACAGCTCTGCATGACGAGAGATGGCTGTGTCTGCCCAATGCGACCTCTTGGTTAAGTGGTTGTTCAACAGTTGTATAGGTAACTTATTATCTCCCTCCGCACAGTGGTAGTGCGACGATAGGAATGATCTCCCGCTATCATTATCCGACCCCAGAAGGGGAAGAAAGGCAAAATAGAGCGAGTCATACCTTGTCGGCGCGACATGGGTATGGGGATGGGTAAACTGGGGAACCCCTATATTCACGCCACTGCAGAGTTCACCCCTGGCCGACCGTTCTCCGATTCTGCCCATTGTCTGTCTGCGCCTGTCCGGGCTCTCAGCACCTCGGCTTACACGTCCCGACCACCGACATCTCTCACCTTTTCTGCCGCGGATGTCGAGGTTCCACAGTCGTCCTTTGGTTGGCCCGCTTGGATTTTCCCAATTCTTCTTTTGGCCGCCAATGCCCGAAGAGGCTCGCAGGTGAGAGTTTTCAGACGCTCCACTTCACCGTGACCTTCTCCGTTCACTCTCACTCTCTCGCTTTTACCGGCCCGGAGCGTGGGGCATCAGGCCTTTTTCCCATCATGTCGTGCTTAACTGATTGGCCTTCATTCCATGAGCGGCTCCGATTGCCCCTTCGGTTTTTTATCTGATTTTTTTTTTAAGTCTATTCTGCAACAGCTATGCCGTATTGGCTCGTAGTCGCAATCGTAGGAGACCGAAGACCTCGGGCTACTTATATTAGCATGGACTCTGTATTTGTTAGGAATCTACCAATTCAAATATCGTGGATGGTAGATGAGTCAACGGACAAAATCGCATGCCAATCTCGTCATCATGTACGGATATTGGGCTCTTTTTTTGCTGTGTTCAGTAGTACACGTTCTGTCATGCTCTTTCGCTCAGTAATCAGTAACAATTGTACGTAATCGTCCGTCTGTAACGTCGGACTTGTACTTCCAGCTCCATGTATGCATCATGCGATACCAATTGTGATACCAATGCCATGCAAATAACATTGCGACATGCTCCCCCAGTTTCTCCTTTACTCCGTCTTGTCATGCTAAGAATCATGCTACGATAGCTAGCCTCCTCCTCGTTCTAGGGCCACCGGTCTTCCATGGATATTGTCGTGATATGAAGCTCACGATGCTTCAGTGGTGGCACCTCCACTTGCCAGCCCTGATTGTGTTGTTATTGGTTTCTCACTTAGTTGAAATTGAATTTGGCATCTCGGCGCTATCTTTGTGGTCCAAGGAGGTCACGCTTCTGTTATTTTCTGTTGACTAGCAGGTCTTTTCTGGATCTGTCTCACAGAAGTACCTATCTAATGCCCTTTTACCCCAGAAGTCCACTCACACTTTTCTCCCCAGATTTGAGGTAATGATCCTCGCGTTGTGTCAACGCCGCCATTGTCGCCAATATCAGAGACTGTTCTAGGCCCAATTGTGAGATTTGGACGGTAGAAAACGCCAGAGGAGCCACAGTCATGGTCTGGGAGGGAATCTAACTATGCGGACAAATAGCCGAGCAATATCTCGAGAGCCAGGTCAATGTGGGGTTGGGGTCGACAGTCACCCGGCTAATCACTTTACCAGCTGATGATGATAAGCACGCAACCGAATGCTAGGCCAGGCAGATAAATCCATATTGAAAGACTCAGTCCAATATCGCGAGAAAAACCATCATTTGATCAACGACACTGGGTAGTATACTCCGTACAAAAAGATGTTTAGAGATCATAGAGCACTTATTATCTAGCCGTTGAACTGTACAACGCATCGGTAACCGGTAAATGCCACAGAGCTTCACCCAGGCAGCTTATCGGTTCCACCACTCCCCCAACTTATCATTTCAAAATGCCAAAACTCCAAATATCTAGCTCGTGAGCCAAGAACTCCAGGTTTTTCTGGGGACGCACGAGACCGGTTAGCAAGCCGCCGGCTGCGCTCCAGTGGTGTTATCCCCATCCAACTTCATGTTAGGCCCCAGTGTAATCGGGCCATTCACCGCGACAGGCGCGCTCCCCAGAGTTCCTCGTCTTGAGCCGTCGTCTGGGGGTGGATGATTTGTTTTTGGCACTGTCAAGGTTCTTATCATCACCTATGTATTGATGGCCCTCGGCGGCAGGCATTGTAGGGTGTTTCAGTAGTCTTGGAGGGCTAGGCCGTCTGATAAACCCATAAGCGAACGCCTCACGGCTCGTGGTCCCAAGACATAAATCATTGCCTGTGACAAACAGATTAACTAGCTTAACGCGGCTCCTCATCTGCTTTGTTTAAAATTCGCCTCCCCCGTACGCCAGTCTTCCAATCCCCGGATGATCCCCTCGTTCTCGTCGCTTCTGATTTGCCGTTCAAAGGCCTAGATATAGCCGCCCCCATATAAATATCCGCAATCAGCATCGTCACAAGATAGCTCCAGATTGTGGTTGCGCGTTTCGGCCGCAGCTACGGCTCGGCGGATCGATGGCAACATGTTCCCCAGATTTCACGTCTAATCAAAGTTTTGGTCTCGGTGCCAATGCTGCTGGAACTCAGGGGTATTCGAGCTTTTAGAGTTCCAAACCACGGAGCTTGATAAGCAAAAACCGACTGATATGATACACCAATCATCCTCAGACCAGTATGTACAGTATGCTGCTTTTAGCAAACGGTAGGGATCCTAAGCCACCAGGAGCTTCCGCATCCAATGATAGATCCTGAACGGGCCCTGTTGACAGCGCCGTGCTGCCTTTGCTGCCCTTGCATATGTTTTGCTATCTGGTTTCCGCTTACTGGCACGGCACTGTGGTCTGTCAACAATCCTGGTATGCCACCTCGTCGTCTAACCTCCCGAGCGACCACTCAAGCCGCCGACTGTGAGCAGATAAGGCAATCCGACCCCCAACTAGGACCCCAGGAGGTGGGAGGCTCTGTGCTCCATCTTTCTCCAGCTTCCCCTTGTGCGATGGCGCCCCAGACCCGAATGCGTGATGCTGGTTGGCAACCCCAGTACAACTAGCTATTTGCGGCAATTCCGGGGCAATGATCTCAGATCTTATCCTGGCTCTCTCGGTGATTCGGAACGGCGAACACCGCCCGCATGGCATGGAAGAACAGCCTCGAGTTCGGCCCGTATTTCAGATCCTCTGGCTGGACGCACATGCAAATGATCTGGTATTAAGCAGTTGTGGATCTTTTCTGAGGCATGGATTATTTTACTACCAACAGTCGCTACAGATCGAGACAGTTGCCAACATACGTATGTAAGATCACAACGACGCCTGAGGTACTATACTGTTTCCGACTGGACGAATGGAGTTGCGAGCGATGTGTTGTGACGATGGGGCGGAATTGCCAGCTCGTCACAGAATGCCCTGACCTGCCGTAGGCACTGTAACCCGCGGACCCTGCCCCTGAACTTAGCATGAAAGGATCTCCGATTAAATCAATGCCCGCGGGCTATTTCCCCAACTCCCACGGTACCTTGAAAGTTCAGCCATTGGGTGCGCATACAGATGGATTGGCTGATAACAGCTACCTGATGCGCTGGCATCCATGCGAAATGCGGCAATCCATGTCCTGCCGCTGAGGCCAATGCGCCCGCCCTGAATCCAAGTAGCCGGTTGAGATTCATAGCCGCAGCGCCGGCATATAACATAACTTGGTATGCAGTCAATGTCAATAATGAGTTGTTGCGATCCGAGTCACAAGAGCTTCGGCAATTACCCTAAGCCCTCCAGGCGTAGCGGGCCAGAGTGATTACCTGACACTTCAAGTGGATTGCGTATTCAATGCTTTGGCTCAAGGTCCCCAAGTGAATAGCCGAACCAGTACGTAAAGGCCCGAAAACACCAAGGGGTATGTCATTTCGGTTCAGATCTTAACCGTATAGATTTGTCTGTCTGAATGATGTCGACTCAGTCTGCCCCACGTGGTACAGGCAATTGGTGTCTTATCGGTGCGTTAGTCTGAAAAAAAAAAGACCCATCCAGGTACAGATATCAATCATCTATTCTTTGTTGGAAAGTGTTGGTGGCTTGGCTTGGCTTGGCTTGGCTTGTAAGAGGCTTCTCTCCATAGATCTAGACCCCTAGATCTCCAGCCAACAACAAGCAAGCCTTCGCGGGGCTCCATGCACAAGGCACCAGCGCCGCCATGTTCCTTGCAGGAAGGCCTGCGGCTCATTGAGGACGGACTAGTACAAATAAAGGAGGTTAAAGGCTTCCTTATCGCCGTCGCCATCGACAGTGGCACGCTGGCGGATAATTGAGCAAGACGGCCGAATTCTTGCGCAACGCAGAGCCAAGCGTCTAATGAAATTGAGGTCAGGAAAATCTTCATCCTAAGCTACAATAGACCCTCACTTGTGCCGCATGAAAGGTTTGTCGTGGGGGCTAGGACACAGCAAAGCTATCGAGGCTTGGCAGCTTGCGTGCTCCAACTCCTCCAACTCCAAGTTCTCTCATCCCATTATTCCCGTCCGAGAACCCGATATTGGCCGAGCCGTTAATGCACTGTGGAGTGGAATATGGTAGAGGCTCACAGTAAACACACAGTCGAGCTCCCGGCGCTTCCAACACCACACACTCTGGCCCCGTCGGGTGGATGCTGAGGGCCATCGGCAAGATAAGTTGATTTTTATTGCGCCGAAATCACCTGTCCCCCCGCAATACATACAATACTCGCAGCGACTTCCCATGGCTTCGGCTGCTACCAGACAAGCTTGTCTACTTGTATAAGCTCGTAAGAGCAAAGCCCCCCCTCAACAAATCTTAAGGGACCAACCAAGCTGTCTGGCCTCAAATCATTACAAGAATCTCCATGTTCCGCCCAGGGTCAGGTTGACGACCCCACGGGTAGGGTCCCACGACTTCCAGGGCGTGGTACCTTGCAGTTCGTTTAGGACCGCCGCATCTAACCGTGGGAGGGCTTTTGCCAGGACACACCCGTCTCCTTGTCTCCCGTGCACGGCCACCCTAAGCTTCACGGTTAAGAACCACAGATAAAAACACTTTACAAGAGCTCGGAAATGGCGGCGCTAAGTCGGAAACCGTTTTGCACTGAGCAGCGAGGGAGAACTACAAACAACTAGAAACTGAGACGTCTCCATTTCTACAGGAATGAAATTCTGCCTAATCACTTGAAACCTTGGTGAGGATGCACATGCTGGGTAGAAGCACGGGTTTGAAATAGTTAATGCGAACCTCCAAGGGGGAAGGTTCAAGCCAATACTGGCAACAAGCTCCAATTCCATTCAATCGCATTCCTTCCAAGCGACACGGCTCGATCCCCTTATCTTTGAGCTGCATCTGCTCAGGGCACTCTCCTGCTCTCCTATCATGACCCCAGATAGTCAATCCTGTGACTAGAATTATTTTTGCTCCTCTGCTGGGTTGTGGGAGAAGGAGGATGGGGTACATAGCGTCGACTTCCCCACAAGATCCTCCCGCAGCCAGCCTTGATCTTGACGGCGGGAAGAATGACTGGGTGACATGACCGAGTTTGGTGTGTGAGGATCATCTGTTGCACGACTTAAGATGATCTACCGTGGCAGATCATCCCGCGCTATCTTTACCATCTGACTCCTAAATCGGAGGTGGTGTGTTTACTACATAGAAGCATGTTGTCTGTCAGTCTGTTTAATCACATCTCCATGTGCCAAGTGAGGGGAGAGTAAGCCGAATGCATCAAGTCAGTTCCTTATTCTTCATAACCAATAATGTCGCTAGCCAACTAGGTTTACACCAGAATACTCGACAATAATTTCAGGGCGGAAGCTTTTTTATGACAACTCACCTCTCTTGATACAATGTCGCCACTGTACAGGTACGAGTACATTTGCCACGGCGGTTAAAGAGCCATATCTCTAGACCGAGCGCTGTGGACCACTTATCAAGCTTGATTCACTGAAAGCTGGGGGATGGATCAGGACCGGAACATCTCGAAGAAGTAAGCGGTTATCTCTGGCGAGGTCTAGTGGTGTGAAGTTGACTTTCGAAGAACAGATATGTTTCAATAAACGTGAACAAACAAGAGGTTTGTGTAAGTATTAATCTACGGAAGGTATTTACAGTGTGAACTCGCCTCTTGTTGAAGGATAAGCGGAAACCACGTGATTATCCACCAACCGCACGCGAGAAAGGCTGCCACGACCGTACAAGGGAGCGGAAAGATCCACTCATATGGCCAAGGCAAATCTACTCAACAGCGCCATGATAACCAAGGATGGATTATCATGCGATTCACGGCTATGACATAGCAAGCTTTGACACACCTGGCACACGTTAGTCTTGCAATGCACCTCATGATCTGGAGTTGAGGCTAACACTTTAACAGATCGACTACCAACGGTATCAGCTTCACAGGCTCTCGACGAGCTTGGAAGCGACGCGTCAACTCATGTCTCAACAGGAATCGAGGGACTAGATCGCGCTCTTCTAGGCACAGTATCTGCCGACTCTCAAGATTCCTCTCCTAAAGGTGGTGTCCAAAGAGGCCAGGTGACAGAGATCTGGGGACCCCCTGGTACTGGCAAGACAGCATTGGGGTGAGTAAACTACTGCTTTGTACGGTTACGGGGCTGATTCGCAGAAAAGTCTACAGCTTGCAGCTAATGCATTGTGCGATGGAAACGCTGTGGTCTGGGTAGGTCTGTTGATTCCTTTCCAAAGCCGTTAGTTCTTGGCAAGTGTTCGGGCTGACTCTTGTTTTGTAGACTGCTTTCATGCTTTGCAACATGATAGGCTTCGGGCGGCAATCAAAGCAGTAAAAGCCCGACGACAAGACCAGTCACTTCCAGAAGTCGACTCACCAGAAGCTCATGATGATGGTGATGCTAATCGATTCTACCAATACTCCTGCTTCACACTTCCTCACTTGGTTGCTCTCGTGTCCCGACCGACCGTCAAGCTGATTCCAGCCAACTCTTCGCTTGTGATCATTAGTTCCTTGTCAGCGTTGGTCAACTCTGCCTTGCCCAAATCTCATGATAGCAAGGCTGTACCTAGAAGCAGCAAGGGTACGTGCATGGATTAGCGAGTGCGGGTGGTGCTAGCTAACATTTGTGTAGGCCCAAATCCCTCTACAAAACGCATGCAAGCATTGCAATCAATCATGAATGCCCTTCACAAGCTTGCCGCAACTAAGAATTGCGCAGTTGTTGTTCTATCTCAGTGTGCAACCAAAATGCATTCAGAAAGGGGTGCAACGCTTACAGCCGCGGTCAATGCCACGGTATGGGAACAAGGGGTTTCAACCCGACTTGTCATGTTTCGAGATTGGGTCTGGCAAGAGAACAAACTCGCGAGCGTCTTCCTCGCAGGTCTGCAAAAGGTGGATGGAAGAGCGTGCCAGGAGGTCGTGGAGAATATCGTCGCATTTAAAGTGGAGTTGGTACGTTCTATCAGACATTGTGCCTTCGGGCTAGCAATCACTGACATGATGACAATAGGACGGCATCGCCCAGGTTCCCTACGAAGCATTACAGTCTATCGAGTTGGTCCGACGCAAGCGAAAGCTTGAGCAGACCGAACTCGAGGTTCCAGATAGCGAAGACGATGAGGACTACGGATGGGCAGACGAAGATGAAGCGGCCATGCCGGCGCCGCCGCCTCAGTGGCAAGGCAGTGAGGACCTCATTCTGGGCCAAGACATCGGACAGAGCGAGGATGAGAACAGTGAACATGAAGATCCTGGCACTGACGATGAATCGGCCATGAAATGAGGCTCTAGATGGGGACTGATGGAGTCTGGGGATTGTTGGGGGGAGGCGGTAGTCTCGGCGCTTCACCGGCGCCGAGAATGGCGACTTGATACCAGACGGGGAACGCCAGGCCTCATAACGGTATGGGAGAACTCAGCACATCCCCACGCAGCGAAATGAGGAAAACTTGAGCCCCTTTATCAGTTAGCCATGAACGGCTCCGCCTAGAGCAGGAAAACAGCGCAAGCTGGGATTGCGAGGAGCCACAATAAAGCCGCGCATCGTGCTTGCTGGGCCACAGTCGGTTTGCCAAGGAGCTTCGGTCAAGTCCGACCGTAGTCTGATGAGGTTACGCATCGTGGTTCGTGGTGGAAAGCATTTCGTCATGTTCCCCCAGACTATGGCATGCTTCTGGAAGTACAGAATTTTCTGTGAAGAGACAACCCCAGGACCCAGATGCCTCGAACAAGCCTAGTTGTGCTTGGCGTTTCTCCATTCAGGTCGAGCCGTGGACAATGGTTGGGCGGCTGGCGGGGGTTTTACACTGCAAACGTGGCGCTTGAAGATGCATGCTCCACCGGGCCGGTCGCTCTCTGGAGAGAATTTCCAAGTACCTATGGGGAAGAGATACTTATTTGCGTGTGTGTTTCTGCCCCCCGGGTTTTGTAAAGCCACACCACCCTCACCGAACGGCGTTTTCGACTCCCCGTTGGTGAAGGCTCTTATCCTTCATCCACAAGTTCGCGCTTCGATGCTTGACTATGTCACTGACGGTGGCGAATATGTTAAAAACGTGGACACGCAACCGCTTCCACTCAATGCTCGGGAAAAAAGAAGTTTGGGAGAAGACCTATAGAAGCAGGGATGGCTGGCTCAATGAATGACGCACCAGTTTACGGTATGGTACCAAGAATAGGAAGAAGAGCATTATCAACACTTATTATCTTGCAGCGACCAGCCTTTGCACGCCTTTTGTCGGAAGCTATCTCGATCAATAGCCCTTATTCCATAGGATTTGCAATGCGTTTTTAGACTGGGAATACCAGTCGAGCGCATTTAATGCATGGCGATGCGCAAAGCAAACTCGCAGGCTACACTTGGGTTGAGGCCCCAACGTCATCTGTCGTTGTGGATATTTGACGCCAAGCATCCAATAACGAGACCATGCGTGGTGGTTTAGAATAACAAACGATGCTCGTTCGTACCAAACTATAGTACGATGTTCTTGATCCGGCGGCTCATACCCGCAC
>JABCKB010000694.1:0-25326 GCA_013184455.1 Fusarium continuum | reverse complement strand
AATTAATTCTTATTAGGTACTTAGCCCTATTTTTTACTAAGATTTAAGTACTTATAGGTATTATAACTAGACCTATAGGTACCTATAAGTACCCATAGGCTAGGAATTTTAAGGTCTAGCCATATCATACCGGCCCTGACGTCCTTGGCATCGACTGTTGTCTCATTCTGGCCAAACACACTCCCTCGCATCTTGATTCCCTCTCTTCTCTTGCCTCTATTCTGACAGAGCGAGGGTGTCAACAAACAGTGCATTTGCTAGGCCAAGCGCAACACAAGTTCAAATGGCTACTTATGTTTGCTACCCTAGACCACTGTAATCATGTGTTGTCCCTCCTATTCCTAGTGTGGTAATACTACATAGCTGACTCCACAATGCGGGGAAGGCAGGTGAGGGAATTGCATGACGGGGAGATCTCAGGAAGTGGACGCATTAGGTTAGCATAATGCGGAAGATGTTCTGATTCGTTCACGTCAACGTAGCACTACGGTACCCACATTGGCGAGACGAATCATGTCCGAGCTATATCAGTCCCCCCCTGCCTCAACAGCAGCGAATCACATGTTAATCCGACCTTCCTTTCAAGCCAGCACCAGCTCAGGGTAACCCCTCAGGCCCCTCCAGCATAATGACCTTTACCTTTGATCAGCAACGATATGACTGAGCCAATTAAAAGGCACGGTAATCCCTCATCCAACCCTTGTTTACTGGAAACTTGGGTAAAAAATATTGTGCTTTCCCCAGCATCAGGTTCCCTTGGGTATTAATCCGCGGGCTGTGATTCGGTCGGGTTGACACGACGACATCGCTTATACTTATATGTCTCCCCATCTGACTCCATTCCTCTACAAAACTCCAAGTACTGTGGAAAAAATGCTTGTACTGTACCTCGTTTTAGCGACCCTTGCCTGGGTGGTCGCCCGTACTGTGTACAACTGCTTCAGGCCCGGCATTTGCGGGATACCAGGCCCTTTCTGGGCCCGATTCAGCAACATCTGGAGACTTGTATCTGTCCAGGGTGGGAAATCGCAATTTACACTCATTGACTTGCATCGAAAACACGGCGACTACGTTCGGATTGGTCCTAACTGTGTCAGTATCAGAAATGAAGAGGCGCTTAAGATCGTTTACGCAATCAACAGCGGATATGTCAAAGTAATTCTCTTCCGCCTTCCTCTTGATGCGGTATCTTTTCTGCATAGGACAAAGAGCTAACCGACCCCGAGACAAATTTCTACCATGTCCAACGACAAATGAATAATGGCGTTCTTGTTAAGCCTACCCTCTTCACTTCCCTTGACGAGAACTATCACGCCTCTATCAAGCGGCCTGTGGCGAACGCATACTCTATGACAACACTAGCCGAGTTCGAGCCCTTTGTCAATTCTACGATTAGCCTCTTGTTCAAGCGGTTGGACGAGCTTTATGCAGATGAGCAGAAACCCTGTCCAATATTCGATTGGCTTCAGTATTGTAAGCTCCAACCTTTTTGCCTTCTTTTCGCGGTTCTAAATACTGCAAAAACACAAAGTTCTCTCCTTCTAACCTGGCGGAAGATGCATTCGACGTTATTGGGGAGCTTACCTTCAGCCGAACCTTGGGCTTTCTCGAATCGGGAACCGACGTTAAGAATATCATCAGCAACATTAACAAAACGATGGATTATGCCGCACCCATCGGCCAGATGCCCTGGCTAGATTATCTTTTCGTCAAGAATCCGATTTTTAATTTGCTAGCCTCGCCAACTGGAGCCGTAGCCAAGTTTGCTGGAGAACGCTTGAACGAAAGGCTTAGGAGTCCCAATGGTACTCAAGGACCTAGCCGTGACTTCTTGACACGCTTCTTTGAGGCGGGCGAGAAATATCCCGATATTGTCGATGTCGGGCAGATACACTCATATCTTATTACCAACATCTTTGCTGGATCTGACACGACTGCCATCTCTCTCCGGGCTATCGTTTATTATACGCTGAAGAACCCTCGAGTCCTCGAACGGCTCATGGAAGAACTGACCGACGCCCGTAAAAGTGGCTCTATATCCAACCCTATTACTTGGAGGGAGTCTCAAAAACTGCCATATCTCGATGCAATAGTCAAAGAAGCCTTACGAATTCATACCGCGATTGCCTTGCCGCTTGAGCGTGTTGTTCCGGAACCGGGGCTACAGCTTCCAGATGGACCATTTCTTAAGTCTGGCACCATAGTCGGGGCATCGCCCTGGGTGGTTCATCGTGACGAGACCATCTTCGGGGCCGATACAGACTCTTTCAAGCCTGAACGTTGGCTACAGTCCCCTGAGGAGTCGAAACGAGATTTCGATGCTAGAAAATCCCGCATGAACAGAGCTTTTTTTGCCTTCGGATCTGGCCCACGAACATGCATAGGGCGGAACATTAGTCTTCTCGAGATGTATAAGCTGATTCCAGCCTTCTTCCTCAGATATCAGGTACAGTTTCTCGTCAAACGCATGCATTATTCTAGCTAACCATCTCCGCGTTCATCAAGCCTGACCTTGTCGATCCAAAAGCAACATGGAAAGTGTCGAACAAGTGGTTCGCGTCACAGACTGGTATTGAAATATTCCTTCGGAAGCGGGAAGCAATATAACGGTGTTTTCAGGGCGAGGTGGGAACCTATAATGTATCAAAGAACGTTGATAATCGCATCTACTTTCTACAACTATGGGAGTTTGTGTTTAACATGCTGAAGATGACGAACGGAATACTCGAGGTCCGTTTACTTATTCGACTGGTATTAGGTCAAACTGTTCTTAGTTGCCTACGAGATTCACGACATGGCTTGGCTAAGTGAGTCCAAGCTTCTCAACTGATCATATCATAATCTGCGTCTAATTCAACCGACACCAGCGCGTCAGGGTGCTGGAAAGTAACACTCAACGACTCTGGAACGCATCAGAGGGTACTAAGCCTTTGCAAGGACTGTCTTGGGGGTATCATCTGGGAGCCGTTCAAGACAGCTTATACCTCCTGGTAGACAAAAATATACGAAGGCAATGACTTGACGTCTCAAAATGCGATATAGAACGGCATCAAGCTGTCGCAATTATGACTGCAAGCTCCGCCTGTAGATTTTAAGAGTGAGCTAAATCAATAGATTGGCGGTAGTGGGAGGCGCAGTTTGTATGGTTATCCTGCCTCAAGCATGATGGATTTACACCAGGCCGCTAAATACAGAGCTACATGTTGTCTAAGTACAAAGCTGGTACGGTCTACAAAGAACATCTCGGAACCAGTGGCCCTTAGTTCCTCAATGAAGACAAAAAGCATCAAACTTATCAAGATTTAAGAATTCTAATATCGGAGGTGTCCTGAAAATATAGGAAGATAATCGATAAGTACGATAACAAGTTAAGGCACTTTGCCTTTCGGATCCATCACCCTGTTCCATGTTCAAGGTGCCATCACCATACCAAGGCGCTCTGTCCATTATTCATCTTGGATGATTCACATATACCATAGCAAAAAGCCTCGTCCTCTACCAACTGGTCGTTCTGCAACATCCTCTTTGCAGGCCAGATCTCCTTTCCCAACTTCTTTTCCTCCTCGGCATGCTTCTTCAACGAAGTTCGAAGCACGTGCTCAAAGTACTGCACAGCCTTCTCCATGTATGGGTGAAGGGGTCCAGCTGAGTAGGTGTCACTGTTGAGCCCCAGTTGAGCATTGTTGCCAAGCCACTTATCCTCGCTTTCGACTTGTTTGAAAAAGTCAACCTCATCCTTGACTTCCTTCGCCGTGGAGTTCTTGTTGCGGTAGACCTCATAACGGACGCGGGATTTGGTAGCCGAGATAGGTTCGATGAGCATCATGTAGAAAAAATGCTTGGCAATCGTGACAGAAGAATTGGGGAACATAAAAGTCGGGCTAGCAGAGATGCCACCGGCATCCATGTCTTCACCGAGATGGCGGATATAGCAAAGCTGAGGCTCCACGTCGAATTTGGTTTCGCGATTTATGTAAGGAGCGATTCCTGGGTGTGCCGTCGAGCAGTGGTAACACTGCATCAATTAATCAGCATGTAACCTGGTAAGTTTGATGGAGGCGACTCACCTCGTTGTAATTCTCAACTAGCGTCTTCCAGTTGAAGTCACAGCCGTCAAGTGACCACGTATGATCGAACTCATAGTCATCCAAGTTGTAGACCTTTGTGATTCTCTCCTGGGTATCAATTCCTTTGAACTGCTCTTCCCAACTCAGAGTAGGTGTCTTAGCCGCGTCAAGGTTGACCCACACAAAGCCCAGCTGGTCGATATGTAGGTGAAGCTGGTACAGCGAGTGATCCTCTTTTTTGAACTGATCTTCTGGCACCGTATCGAATCGGGGTGCCTTGGCGAGATTTCCTTTCAAGCCATAACTCCAGCCTGGGTGCAAGTAGCGTCAGAACCAGTCGATAAATCTTGAACGAAGTAGACCAACCGTGGTACTTGCAGGACAGAATGCTTGCCTTGCCGGTTTCCTCGTGCACGATAGGAAATGCCCTATGGCGGCAAACATTAAGGAATGCATTGATGTCACCCTGGCGGTCGCGGATGACAAAGAAGGGATAGCCTGCTACAGTGTAGCGTGCAAACTGTCCCGGCTCGGCAAATTGAGACTTGTGAGAGACGATGAGCCACGTCTTGGAAAATACTGCTCGACGCTCCAACTCATAGAAATGAGGTTCTCGGAACCACGAGGACGGTATGGTAGCTTCTCCCATTTTCAATGTGAGTGGACAAGATGTGTAAAACTGTGAACAGATAAGTTAAGTGTGTTTTGCGGAATTGACGGACGAGTATCAGAGACCCCGGTTTGGATTGTTTAGGTACTAAGTAGAACGCCAATGAGAACACTCGCACTAATAAATAGACCAAGTCGATGCGAGGTCTTGGGATGGTCAGCAATTTTGCAGGAATAATAGCTCATTGGTTGGAATATCCTCTGATGCCTGGTCTGGGGTTGCATGACCGGCTCCTCGGTGATGCTGCATCGCCACTTTGCGGGGAAGCGGGCTAGTTTGCGGGGAAGCGCGAGCACATATCATGGGTCTGAGATAAGACTTACCGGGGAAGGGTACTTGTCTCACGGGCCGGTCATCAGTTCAAGTCCAGGTACTTCTTATCACGTCTCGTATCTCTGGGTACCTCAACCCAGCCTAGATCTAATAGCTGAGTGATAAGAGTTATTCCGCCCCAACTGCTGACCGTAACTAGCATCTCGAAAAAGGAGTACCGTCTTTGCGAACAATGAGACGATGGGAATAATAAGCTGAGCTGTGCCGCTTAAGCCATCATTAATCGACAAGGGATTTCTGCGAAAATATCCCCCTTCTCAATATTCCAGTCCTACACAATCTCCACCCAAGCAACGCTTTCACTACGATCCTAATGTCCGACACTCATTCTGTCCATACCACTTCGAAGGGCAAAAAGATGCCTGTCGAGGAGGAAAACGTGTCGATCAAACAGGGTGCAACCGACTTGGACGATGCCCAACTTGAGAATCTCGGCGTTGTTCCCTCCAAGCTCGAGCGGAACTTCAACATTTGGTCAACCATGTTCATGTCGTTTTGCACAAGCGTGACCTGGGAAGCCATCACGGCTTCATCGGCCCAGGCATTCACCAGTGGCGGCAGTTCCAGCTTCGTCTGGGGTTTTGCAGCTTCGGCCATTGGCATCACGCTCGTTGTCTTGTGCACTGCGGAATATGCTAGCATGATTCCCACAGCTGGAGGACAGTACCACTACGTTGCTAAGTTGTCGCCGCCCCAGCACCGTCGGATCCTGACATGGTTCGCTGGATGGATCACAATCTTGGGCTGGATCTTGTGCGCAGCTGCTGGAACTTTTGCCAACGCTTTGCAGATCCAGGCCTGGGCCATTCTCTTCAGCGATGACTATGTCTATCAACGATGGCATACATCCCTTGTACATCTCTCTTTCCAACAATACAGATTCATGTTCGACTTGGCTAACTCCGGATGACAGATTGTCATTGGCTTAACTACGTTCTTTACACTGTTCGCCATCTTCGAGGTCAAGCGCCTACATCAGCTCATCTTTATCGCCATGTTTGCCCATGTGTTTGGGTACTTGGCAACCCCGACATACCTCCTCGTTCACGTGCACCCCAAGAATTCAGCCGAATATGTGTTTACAGACACGACAAATCTCAGTGGCTGGGAAAGCTCAGGGGTAGGGCTCCGTATAGCTACTTTTGTCTTGCGTTGGGAATCTAACATGAGTCTACAGATTGCTTGGTCGATTGGCCTTCTGACTTCTGCTGTTAGTCTGGTCGGCTGGGACAGCTCTATCCACATGGCTGAAGAAATGACCCATCCATCTCGCGATCTACCGCGGTCCAGTAAGTCGACTCTTATCAATAATTACAACCTGCGCATACTAAGTTAGTAAAAGTGCTTGTGAACATAGCCGTCAGCGGCCTGATGACCTTTCCTTGGGTCATTGCCATTGCCTTCTGCTTTACAGATATAGCGGGCGTTCTCAATGGCCCTGTCGGACGAATCAGCCCCTTTGCGCAACTGTTTTACAACGTTTCTGGAGGCTCTCAAGCAGCTACAGTCGGGTTGACAATTTTTCTTCCCCTCATGTCCTTCTGTGGAACAGGCTCGACTATCATCTCGGCTACTTCTAGAGTTATCTGGTCGTTTGCGCGAGATGGCGGCCTACCAGCTATTTTTGCTCAAGTCAGCGACAAGAAAAAGGTACCTACTGCCTCATTGATAGCCACTTGGGCTCTCATTTGTGCTCTCAGCCTGATTTATATCGGAAATGCGACGGCATACTATGGCATCTCTTCAGGTTGCACGGTTACCTTGATTGTCTCTTATTGCTTTCCCATCTTACTCAATGCAGTGTATGGATTCAAGCATTGCGATGTTCCCCGAGGGGAGTTTAGTCTGGGGCGCTATCATCGCGTTATCGCGTTCTGTGCTCTTGCGTGGAGTCTCTACTTGAGCATCTTCCTGTGTTTCCCAACCCTGTATCCCGTCACGGCTACTAACATGAACTATGCGGGCCCAGTGTTGGGATCTGGAGTCCTTCTTTCGGTAGTCAGCTGGTTTGTTTATGGAAAGGAAAAATTTATTGGGGTTGGAACCATGTTGGGGGAACACTGATTTTGAAGGAGGCTTCAATTTTCTTGTTTAAGATAAGTGCTATCACAGGTGTAGCTTGATTTCACGTCCAGTTCTCATTATACAGGAATAAATTCAGCAATTGTTTCCGAGCCATTCTCGCGTGGTCTTATAATTATCCATATAGATTTGCTCAGACTGACGTGAAGGGAGATCCATCACAGTTCGACATGATGAGTTATGATATCTATTGTTGACCCAAGGGAGGAAGAGCATGCAAGCTTTTACAATCGCATGGCAGATACATGTAAGGCTCAGGTTTTGTTATAATGTTTCTTTGGGAGGCAAGTCATGTAGGCATTCGGCTGCAATGCATTTCAGGTAAGTTTAAAAGCAACCGCATATTTTGTTCCAGGTGAGCGAAGTGCCTTTCAAGTGCCTTTCCCAGTTGTAGCTACTGTGTACGATGTAAGTTCGAAAATATTAAGCAGTGAAGCTATCTAATACGATCCATGGTAATATCCTGTGTGTACTAATATCTTCAAAAGTATGCTCTTTCATGTAGTCTGACAGCCAAGTTGACGATGAAGCTTCCAGTTAGACAACTCACGTTGGTGATAAGCTATCGAATCCTTGATTTCTCAGGACTGTTCTGTTTGAAGCAACTAGAAAGTACTGACACTCACGAAGACTGATTCTCATGAAATGTTGATCAGACTGTGCGACCATAGTCAGTTCTCCCTCACTAAAGCACATGTTGTGATTAATCCGCCATGTACATCATTTCTATCTAGTTGGCCTTTTTGACGCACAGAATACAATATTCGAAGCACCTTTTCGGCAATGTTCGGGTCCCGGATAAATGTGGTGTATGAGAAACGAAGAGCTCTACCATCTGCGCGGTGGTCATTGCACAATATTCACAACCTGCCGCTACGCTTGTCTAACTTGTTTTCACGAAAAGAAAGAGACTGTTGGGTCTTGATGACTTGATGGGCAGCTTGCATGCCGATTTGCACGGCACCGTCGACCCATCCACGCCAGCCGTCGGAAAAGTCGGCGCTTGCAAACAGGACGTTTCCATGAGGCTTTTGCAGATCCTTCAGATACTTGGTGATGAATTTTGGTGGAAGAAAACACCATGTTCCCCGTGAGAACTCATCTTTGTTCCAATCGTGACTGACCTGGGAGTAAGAACCGGTCAGTTGTCGTCCGAAAGAAAGAGGACACAAAGAACGTTACACAGGGTAGAGATAAATAAGCTCTGAGTACTTACAATACGTTCAACAGTGACATTATGCTTCTCTTTTTGTGGAAGCAAATGCATCAGCGCCCCTTGGACTGAGTCGACGTCTCTTAGCCGGATGCCATTACTTATAGTTGGGTCAGGACCGAACGCAACCAGGTGAGTGTTGTTGGCTGGAGTTAGGCCATCACCAAATGCAGATACGAGCCCTTTGCCTGGATAACCAAGCGAGTTCCACGACAGGCACTCGGTGCCTTTGACCTCGAAGTGAATTTTGTTACACTTGTTCACGCTTCCAAGACGAGCTGCTTCCACTTTGGCCGATGGCAGCGGTGGCTCAAATTGAATTGACGTCAGGACGTTCAAAGGCACGGTGCAAATGACAGCCTTGGCACGCCATTTCTGTCCGCCTCTGGATTGTACAGCGACGATCCCATCAGCCTCTCTGACGGAAGCCACCGGCGTGGAGAAGCTGTAAGACAGCCGACCCGTCGAGAGAGTATGCTCAAAGATTCGACGATGTAGGGTACTGTTGCCACTGCCTAGTCGAGTATGCAAGGCTATGTGGTTCAGGCCAAGTGCAGTGTGCCCTCCTAAAACCCACCAGTGGAGGGCATTGAGGTAGCCCATCTTGTCCAGGTCAGCGCCCCCCATCTGCTGTAATACTGAAACCAGCAACGATATTTCATCCGCCGAGAGCTGATCCCTGACTTGGTTGAGGCGATCCTGGCACGATAGTTTGTCCAGTTCTGCCATTAGCTCAGGCGATTGATCGGTTCCAAAAGCATACTTCCACGACCCGCGAACATGATCGCCATCACCGTTGCAGAATAAGCTCAAGGCACGGGTGACCATTTCGTCCTGGAGACATATCAGTCCTGTTCTTATGTTCTTGAGGTACAACACCTCTGCCTACCTCATTCTCATGCGTATGCACCCGTTGTCCCCGTGCAGTGGACAAGGTTGAGTAGTCAAAGGCGGACCCCGGATTCTGAGTGACCACCCAATCGTTCTCAAGCCCGTAAAACGAGATTTCGCGATAGATATGGGGCATATGCCAGTGTAGCCATGTTCCTCCGAGCTCGTAGTTGAAGTTGTCAATGGAAGCGCTCCACGTCCTTCCTCCAAGGCGATCCCGGCCTTCGAGCAGAAGGACTTTTTTCCCTGCCCTATAGATTAACAACCTGTTGTTGTACGACGAGTAAGGAGACCAACCTTGAGTCGCAAGATCTCGACTAGCAATAAGACCAGCATAGCCGGCCCCGATGATAATGGCGTCGTAGATGCTGTCCTGGTTTGACACGAAGCGTTGGGGAGGGTCAACAACACCTAAAGTGGGGAGACCATCGCTAAACCCAGTAGAGGGAGTCCAGGTGAATCCTTCGTTGCTTCGCTTCATGGCCACGGTATGCGATTGGCTGTAGATTCTTGTCGTCCTTGAAATATCCTGACTCTTAGTGATGGATGGAATATTTGAAGACATCCAATACTACATTTTTATCTACTTTACAGCTCTCGATTCTAATGGGGACCGAGAAGTACAAGGAAAAATCGCTGATTGGTCACACACGGCCTTCCACAGTTGAGTCCTGGACCAATGATGCAACAATCCGACCTTGGAACCCCTCCTCACTCTGGTGCTTTGGTCTCAATATCGTTCGGAGAGCCGGCAACCTGTTGTAGGCCGATTTGATGAGATTGAAGGCAACATGTCAAGACAAGGAGCTTGTATATCGACCAGAAGGAAGGTCACAATGGCCTGTGAAAATTGTCGCAAACGAAGGGTATGTGACGGAGAGACCCAAGGTTCGCTTTGATTTCCCCGTATACAGCTACACATTCTGCACAAATTTCACCAACAATAGCACTGATACTGGTACTGACATGAAAAGATCAAATGCTCCGGGGCCGTTCCCTGCCAATCTTGCATCGCGAACAACAAGCAATGTAAGATCAATCATCTGGGCCGAACCCGTAGGGGACCCCGCCCGCAGGCGCGCAGTGGCGATGAAACGAGTCACCAGCAACCGATACCGCCAAGCACTACTATAAGGCCTCTTCTGGACATTCAGGACGTCGATTTAGAAACATCCATGAGTGTGGGAGATGCTGTCCTCGACGCAGAACCGACGGACGATGAGCCTGACGATGAGCCTGACAGTGAGCTTGACGTCCCATTTATGACCCGGTGGCACTCTCACGTCGAGCGAATTTTGTTTGCAGACAAATCAGCTAGCAGTCCGTAAGTATAAAACAATTACCTATCTTTCCGAGCTGTATCTAACACAATCCGACCTGTGATCAGTGCAGATAGAACTTACTTGGGGCTTGTCTGCCACCTTGTAGAGTTGCACTGGGATCGGGCAAGTGTCTTGCTCCATCGTGCGTTGCCAATCGCAAGCTTTACTGCAGGGCTAGAGGCTGGAATCTGCCCACGATACTTGATATTGGCAATCTGCGCCTGCAATGTGCGGTATTCCGTCCACATTCTAGCGCGACCAAAGCAATCCGGCGATCTTGGTCTGTATTTCGAGCGCCATACGAGGACTGATCTACTCGAGAGTCCCTTGGGAAAGAATGATCATATGGCTAGTCTGCAGACTTACTGTTTCCTCGTCGAGTTTATGATCAGTCGTGGATGCGGCGCCAAGGCTTGGGCAGACATAGGTGAGTTTCGCCTGCTATTTCTCCAGCCCGGCTCTAAAGACCATTCGCAATTGACAACCATGACTAGCTATTGCTGAAAGTCTTGTTCAGCTGAGATCTGCGGTACAACAACTTGCTGTAAAAGAGGTGTCCCTCTTGGATGATGTACTGGAGTATCTCGCAGTCGCAAAGGCAACGATTTGCATTGGCAATCCTAATTTGTACTCACAGCCACAGCTAAACACACCAAAGAGTCTTACCCTACCTGGTCATATTTCGAGTACACGGATATCTGAGAGACTTTTTACCCTGCTACAAATTCAAGAATTGTGTCGAAAACCATTTATAGAACATGACCCCCAACCCTGGACCGGAACTTCGGAATTCAGTTTCTTCCAAAGAGAACTAGATGCATTTCTAATGAGATGGCCGGCCTTGTCCCCAAATGAACACTCGGCAGATATCACGGAGCCTGACAACCTTCGTGACAGAGAACTTACGGTAGCTCTCTTAATAGCCCACTGCAGCGTCATCCTGTTGAATCGCATCTTCCTGCCTGTTCCAACAAGAAGCAAATGTTCTGGGAATGATCAGGGATCGGCACTTCACTGCCTTGATTTCCCTACCGCTCCAGATCTATTCATTAAAGAGCGAATAAGTCGATGTGAGGCCAGTGCTGCCGCAATCTGCCTTTTATGCAAAGATATGGTTAAAAACCACCAATTCTTGTTGGTAAGTTCATTTGTTAATCCTTGTTATAAATAGGTACTTGGGGCTAACAGGTATTAAAAAGGACTCATTCTGGATAGGTTTCTCAGTCGTTCAGTGTGCCCTGGTGATGATCAGTCGTCTACACAGAGATCCAAAGCGGCCAGAAGAGAAGGTTCTTGAAAGTCTCAAGTTCGCATTCACCGTCATGGAGGCACTCAGATACTTTCTGAAACCAGCCAACGAATGGGTATGCTACCATGTATCCCTTTGCGTTACAAGTTCTACTGCTCACCGTCAATTGTGCAGATTGATATGCTTTTTCGTGTTCACAATGCAAAGACATTCCTGGTGGATGAGGGTTTCTCAGTGAAGGACATATTTCAAGCATATTTCACCCGGTTCACGGGCGTTGAAGACAACGCTCCTGTTCCGTTAGACTGGAAGCCGACATCGGCAGTTTCACCTCCAGTACAGGAACCAAACACTCACGAATCTCCGCCACAGGATGACGTGGTAATAAATCGCGACGAAACGGACGCCGATCGTTCCTGGATCGAGATTTATACGGGACAACTGGACTCGGGAATCACTCTTTCGGAGGAAACTGAAGAAGCTGATCGGCCTGATAAGAGACACAGTTCTGAGCATTCTGCAACCCCTCGTAACAGCACGTGGACAGGGCCTATGTCGATTAATGAAATCGATATAGATACCTCGGATGTACTCGATTTGATCTTCGATAAAGAAATGACGACACTGCCAATCGCAGCGGACCCAGAGGGAGCAGCAGACCTTGCGTTGAGCCCAGGCTACGATTACGAAACTCTTCAGAGCTTTCTCGATTTATTCCCCCCCGAGTATTTTGTTCAAGGTATGGCCGAAAACAAGTGAGTGAGTGAGTGTCGAGTTCCGGGATCCAGGACGAACAACAAAACGCATCAGGCGTCAACAGTAAGAAAGAAGACGAATGAGATCAGGCTTTCGTCAAAGGGTATGTACTAGTCTAGAGTCCTGTATTAGTTATTCAAAACACCAAGTCCAATAAGAGCGAGCCAATTACAATAGAAGCCTTTAACATAACATAACATGTTCGGAATGTTCCGACGCCTCGGGTTCCTCGCGCGCGAACTGATCACGTGCAGCCCTTGAATCATTCATTTCTCTTATCAAGCTATGAAAGCTTCCCCGCTCGGGAACTTATCATCGCTTTCCAAGTATCTGCTACTTTACCACTCGTATCTGAATAACGACGTCGAAATGCTGAGGATGATACCGGTGGTTTACCAAGATAACCCTCAAGGATCTTGCTGGACTTGCATCAGGCGTGACGCGATTTGCGACGGTGGCTTACCTCGTTAGTCTTCCCTCCCGGCTCTCTGTACTTTATGGTTCAGATCAGGACCCAAACCTAACGATGCGCCAGGTTGCGGCACCTGTATAAGGGATAAGAGGAAGTGTGGTGGATTTGGGGTTCAGATACGATGGCCAGACGAGCTTATCCCGAAATCAAGGTCAAGGCAAGCAAAGAAGAGGCATGGAAGGTCAGCATCGCCTCGAGGTCCAGATTCGCCACCCCAGAAGAAACGAATACCCTCCATGTCGGCTTCAATGCCACAACCTGGCCTGACACAACAAGAAAGCTTCTTCATGCAACACTTCTTGCGTACGGACATTCACTGCTGCTCCCAAGCCAAGGCGAATTCATCTAACACATACTCGATAGAGAACATCTCCAAGATAGCGCTTGCCATCGACTACGACGGAAATGGGTATCGCCAGTTATTACCTTTGGCAATGGAGGAGCCCGCCTTACTGAATGGAATGTTGGCAGTGGCATCTTCCCACCATAGTCGCTGGCAGGGTGTTGAAGACAAGGATTCGAAAGCGTATCTGCGGGCCAGCACGATGGCTCTGTCGAAAAGATTCCAGCAGCCGCAGCTCGTCGACACCCCTACGACCCTGGCTTGCATGCTGGTCCTGAGCACATTTGAGGTACGTAATGACGAGACACTGGTCATAGTGTCGGATGCAACGAAAGCCATGCTCACCTTGACCAATAGGTGTTTTCAGGATCGAATCGCTGGCGCAGTCATTATAATGCGATACGCGGTTGGATCACATCCCGTCGACAACAGTGCTATTTGAGTGACTTCTTCAAGGCTTGGATCTGTTTATTAGATACGCAATGCAGCCTGAATCTTGGCCAGTCCGGAATTCCGAAGCTCCGGGATTGGCTAGATGTGCCCTCAGGTCTTAAACAACCCGACAATACCATCGACGTGCTCTTCGGCTGCTCTATCAAAATGCCACGGCTGATGGTGGGCAATCATCCATTAGTCAAGGAATAACATGAATACTAATTTCACTCTAGCGCTCTGCGTCTGAATTAAATGCCATGTGCTCTCTCGGTAAACTATCACCGAGTGAGATCGGAGAAAGGTCGAATGCGCTGCAAGACGAGGTTAAACTAACGCAGATACGTGAGGATTCCGAAATCTTTCTTGGGGTGGCCTGTCAACAGAATCAGTCTCAATACAAGGCCATATTGTTCATGGATGAAGAAGAGCTACGCCAACGAATGGTCGCGACGGCAGAGATCTTCCGCCATTGTCTGCATCTATACGTATTCCGTATAGCGTACGGTCCAGGCATTGTGCTGAGCGAGGATATGCAGTGCTCTCTCAGGACTGCTCTAAACCTGCTCACCCTTGTGCCTGACGTGCTGGGTCCAGGAGCTAATCTCGGATGGTGTCTTGTAGTAATTGGTGCGGAGTTGGACATGCCTGAGGAACGCAACTACATTCGCTCGCGGTTGGATGGCCTGGAACTTCTTGGAATCAACAACTGCTGCAGTGGGAAACGAGTATTGGAGGAAGTGTGGAATCAACGTGATCAGTCTCATGTCACCACCATGGAGCCTCAGCGTTGGCAAGATATAATGTCAGAACGAGGAGATGCGCAGATCTTAATATAGCCATTTGATATTCTCAGGTTTAAGTGTGATAAAGTTCTTGCTGAACGCATTGGCTCCCCCACGGTGCAGTGGTTAAGCACTTAGGTAAGCCTGCAGTAGAATTCACTACTGAACTTGTATTTAATGCTACAGTTAATAATAGAAAATAAAGGTGAGAAAACGAGGGACTAAAAAGAAGTTTAGCCTAAGCCCAAAAAGAGGGGATCGCGTAGAATATTAATCACAAGACTGATAATATTGGAGAACGGTCAAGCCAGTCAATGGGAAGATGTTCCCACCGGAAAGGCGAGAGAGGAGAATGCGGACGGCGGAACAAGCCTCCCAGGAAAAATAACCTCGGAATGCAAAAGACTAACAAAGGGACTAATTCCGGGCGTCAATCATGGTCATCGACCTCGCCCCTCCACCCCAAGCTGACTCTGACCCCCCGCATCTAACTAACGTTAAGTCTCTACGCGAAGGCGAGCAGATAAGCGGATTATTTCACCATTGGCTGGTAATCTTGTTCAACTAACTAGATGCTACTTCAACCTTAGAGGCCCTACAAGAGACTGCCGCCAAGTCATCAGTAATCCATCCGAAACCCTCAGAAATTGATCAATCATCTCCGTGACCACAACAGTCATATCTCCGCATCTTGATCCACCATGCCATCAAGTCCACTTCGAGTTGTCATTGTCGGTGCTGGCTTTTGCGGCCTTACCGCCGCCATCGAGTGCAAGCTCCGGGGTATGGATCCCGTTCTTGTGGAGGCATACTCTGGCCCGAGCACTATGGGCGACCTGCTCGACTTTATTCGAAACGCCGGCCGAGTTTTTGAATCCTGGGGCGGTGGCAAGGTCGCTCGCAAGCTTGCCGCCGCAGGCGTGAACAAGGCAAAACAGCTAGAGTTCTATAACGAACGAAACGAGTTCTTGAGATCCGATGAGTGGCCTCAAGGATCAGACTTTCTTTATGTGTATGCTGGTCATCGAGGAGCTATGCACAAGATTGTGTACGACTACGCTGTCGAGATCGGGGTTGAGATCCAAGTCAACAAGCGTGTCGAAAGATATCTTGACAATGATACTGAGCGCGGCGTTGTGATCAAGGGGGGCGAAAAGATCTTGGGAGATGTTGTTTTTGCGTGTGACGGACCCAAGTCTCTGGCTCGTCAGGATCTTCTTGGCTTGAAGGAATCCAAGGTGAACAGTGGTTACGCCATTTTCCGAGCCTATTTTGAGATTACTCCAGAAGTACGCAAGGCAAATCCCGGACTGGAGGAAATGTTGAAAGATGGAGAAGACTCAGTGCGATGCTGGGTAGGACGCGATATGCACGGCTTCATCTATACATGGAACGAACAAAGGTACGGATACGCATATGCACTTAGCAACTTGATTCATTAAGCTAACATGGATATTCAGGGACTGTGCTTGGGTTCTCACCCACAAAGATGATGCTGACATCGAAGAGACTTGGTCCGAGAAGACAACCAAAGCAGACGTCTTGCACTACCTGGATACTGGAAATTTTCCAGATCTATGGCGCAACTTCCTCCAAGCCACCCCAGATGATCGTCTGGTCGATTATAAGCTCGTTTGGAGAGACCCCCTGACAACTTGGCTCTCGTCCTCGAAGAAATGCGCCGTGCTGGGCGACGCAGCCCATTGTCACTTGCCTACATCTGCCCAGGGCGCCTGCCAAGCAGTAGAAGATGGTGTCGTGGCAGCCATGTGCTTGGAAAAGGCCAAGGGTGATGTCGAATTAGCACTCCAGGTACTTGAGCGCATTCGCTTCAACAGGTCTCACTCAATTCACCAAGCATCTATCTCCACCAGGAACATCTACCATGGACACGACTGGACCCCAGATCTGGTGAAACAATATCCAAACTCGCTCATCATTCCCTTCTACGATTGGATCTCTGAGTATAACGTCTTTGAAGATGTGGACAAGCACTTTGATCACTTGGCCGCAGATGTCCGTAGTGGAAGGGAGGGAAGCATTGAGGAGTTGGCCCTCCCGGCTGGTGGAACATATGAAGCTATGTACATTGAGGGTAAGAAAGAGTTTCCTCCTCCAGAACTACCCACTTCTGCACCGATCGCAGTATAGATAGACTTTTTCTTCTTACATATACATCAAACCATAATCCAATATCTGTTTCGTTTCCCTGTAGATCTTAGTGTGTGCTTTTGAAAGGTCAACGGATGAGCCACGTACATACTGATCAATATTTTGGTAACCAATCATAAAGTAATGTAAACTTTTTCATCTACCACTAATAATAAATGGAGCCTGTATGTGCTTACGATCAAATCTGGCTGCTTTCGGCCTTTGGATGTACACGGGCTTTACTTTTAGAGAGTTCTGTTAAACGCCTTAAAAGAACAAATATTTATTCAAAATTTCAATTAGATGTCTTTTTTTCTTCAAGATGATAGAATTTGGGATGTCACTTTTTACTAGGTAACGTGCCATAAAACTTTCATTTTCGTATCATCTAAGGTAGAAATGCCTCCACGACAATCTCGAGATGCAGGGTAGGCAGAAACAGCGAATCGACCTCAATCCCCGTCCAAGCTGGCTTGGTGTTCTTGAACAGCTCTCTGGCAATAGGAACTACCACTTCAGCAAGCCCTTTGCCGTCTTTCTTAACTTCATATGTTTTTACCTGAGTATAATTATCTTAGCTTATTTCCCAACAGGGCTTCACTTCCACCAACCAAGATAACATACCGAATAGACGTGCTCGAGGGCATCATCTGCCAGTCCCGCAGCCTTTAGGGCCAGCAAAACATGGCGGAAAGCCTCTCTGACCTCCTCGCCTATATCTTCAGGGACGGTGCCATCGTCTTTAATGCCGACCTGACCACTGAGGATAATCCTCCGTGCATCTTTGGGTACAATAACAGCGTGGCTCAGGCCAAACATTTCAGCACCGCCCTCACCACCGGCCCAGTTGCGGAATTCAAAGCCATGTTGGGTAAGTTTGGAGGCCATATTGGTAGGTGTTTGAGGGTATGAAAAAGACTTGTGGATTGTGTGATACTAGCGTGTGCTCATCGATGGTGAATTGTCTTGGAGTTTTGGGACTATTTGTGTTAGTTATCGATCTAGATACCAAATGAGGAGTAGTCAGTAGTCACAAGAGGAAAAATCGCCAATTGGTGAACCTCGCAACCCCCCGCACTTGTCCAGTCAACCCCTCATCCTCGGAAGGACTGGAAGGGTCCGAAGGGAGTTGGTCAAGGTGGGTGTTGATGGCTGCCAATCAAGTGTGACTTGATATAAGCGTAGGATAACAAGATAATTGCTGCCTCTTTTTCATTCTTCTTTGACCGTCAGAATTGAGCCCTTCTTTACCATTCTTTCCAAGATGACGTTTTCATCTCATGTCCTGAAACCTGCACTGGCCTCTTGGTACCTTGTTCTACCAGCCCTAGTCGTCTGTTATCTGCTCTCCAACCGATACCAAAAAGGCCTGAACAAGGTCCCAGGACCGTGGATAAACTCCATCTCAACTATTCCGCGAATGTGGTCCGTCTACAAAGGTCAGCACCATCTCGACGATCTTCAACTTCATGCCCGGTATGGAAAATACGTACGACTGGCGCCCAATCTTGTCTCCATCTCAGATACTTCTGAGATTAACCAAGTGTACGGCATAACCACCAAATTCTTCAAGTCCCCCTTTTATGAGCTATCGGCTATATACGACGACCAGGGTCTTGTGCCTGACCCGTTTGTCATACAAAATAACAAAGCACTGCATTCCCGCATGAAGCGAAATGCGGCGAATGCCTACAGTATGAACGGGCTCTTGAAGTTTGAGCCCTGGGTCGATGAGGTCCTTGATCATTTGTTTGATATTCTCGATCAATACGCATCTTCGGCCAAGGTATGTGATTTGGGAGAATTGACAAAGCGGTTTGCCATGGATGCTGTCTGCAGACTCACGTTTGGTCGCGATCTCAATTATTTGGACAATGGCGATCAGTATGGCTTTTTCCGCTTACTCGATGTATTTACACCGTACATGTCGATCGTAAGTTCTAAGATCCCCTTGCAAAGTGTGCCATGAGTCTTCAAGGGTAACCATCTTGTCTCCCACGGCGGCAACGCTTCTATCAGCGTAGTGTTTGTACTTGTCACTGATATTCGCTTAGTTTGGCCATGTTGCCTGGCTTCATCCGATACTATTTGGCAATTCCTGGGTAGCAAGTTACTTTACCAAGGACGACACCTCAAGCGATGCTATGTTCACGTTGGCCCAAGAGGAACTAAGGAAAACACGAGAGAACCCACCATCAGAGGATTCGACCATGACCTTTCTTGGTCGTCTTAGCTTGAACCAAGCATCGAAGCCAGATCAGATTGATGACCGTGAAATCACCACCCATGCATTTGGAAACATCTCAGCAGGGTCAGACACCACAGCAATCGCTATGCGATCTGTTATCCACAACCTCCTGAAGAACCCGGATGTTTATGAGCAGTTGGCTTCTGATGTGCGCAGGAACCTCACGCTTCCGGTCAACTTCGCCAGCGCCAACGACTTGCCGTACTTGCGTGCCGTGATTCAAGAGGCCATACGACTGCACCCTTCCGTTGGTCAGATGTTGCATCGCTCAGTCCCGAAGGAGGGGGCAGTGGTAGGTGGGTATCACCTCAAGGCGAATGTCGAAGTGGGCATGTCCCCATGGGTCTTGCACAGAAACCCTGAAGTCTTCCCCGAGCCTGATAGTTTCAAGCCAGAGAGATGGATCGAGGGCAAGGGATTCTCGGACGAAGAAGCGCTGAAGAACATGAATCGATCTTTCTTTGCTTTTGGACACGGCGCGCATACTTGCAGCGGCAAACATATTAGTATCATGGAAGTTACCAAGCTGGTAGCTAGTCTTCTGCTCAAGTACGACATGGAGTTAGCGGAGGGGGCGGAACAACTGAAATTTTCTAATCGGTGGTTTACTCCACAAGAAGGATTGTTTGTACGTTTACGGCTGCGCAAGTAGAGTCTCCGGGTACAATGCACGGGGTAAAAGGGTAGTTCAGATTGGGCTCTCTGCTGTTGACATGTTGAATACCTCACTTATAACAAAGAAGAATAATAGTAAGCGCCTTGAGGCTTTATCGTTTACAGGAAGACTTTGTGATGTAATGAAGTTATAAAGCTTAAAGGCTTTGAGACAAACGAGTTACTTACTTGTTTAAACTACTTCCTTATTCAATGTGTTGGGTCGACGGTATCGGAAAGTGACCGACACGGGATGAGGCTAGGAGCCTTTTACTGGTTGAAACGAGCAAAACTGATTTCGCGAAAGTTAATTTTAGAATCCAACTTGTCGACACGACTGCTGAGAACCCGCGTGGTTATGAAGAATATAGTCCGTCAGCGCAGCTGTAACTCTCAAGTGGGCACTGTGGCTGTAAGTGGTAACAACTGACAAGTGGGCACGCTGATGTATATCAGTACAAACTCGTCCCCGAAAACACTTAACTGCTGTTATAGCAAAGAGACACACCCCTACAAAGAAGGGTCATTTCACCTAGATGATGTCTAAGCCAGCCAACTACTAAAAGTATGGCACAGCATCATCTTGTTGACTGTCGTTGTGTTTTTATTACTCTTAATCTTTGTATGAGATGAATGTAGTAGGGCAAAACTATGAGACTTCGATACGAGGTTTATCAATCTACCTTAGGCTCCGGAATTATTTATCTTTAAAAAAAGAAGAGTGTCACAGTTTAAATCGTGGATAGATTTATTGCCTTGCGCTAAATCTAGATAATTACATAACGCGGCTTGAATACTCTTGGACCTCGATCTTATTAATCTGCGCGTTCGTACCTCGAGAAGCTAGTCGGGAGATATTAAATCATAGTCTTGATGCTGTTAAGCTCATAAATATCGTGCTACTCCCGATATGAACAAGACTCTTGGCCCTGACTCAACAGAAGAGACGGTAGCTAGATCAGTTAGACAAGTATTGCTGGCTACTGCTATACCAAGATCCTCAGTATCCAGTCTTTCTCCTCTCTGCTACCTGTTGCATTCAGGCTCGATCAACAGCATAGAGTGAAGTCACAAACTTGCTCAGTCCCCCTCCAAAGTAAGGCTGGTTGAGCTTAGGGGATTAGGATTTAACTTCTTGCTTCGTACAAGTCAACATGAGATCGCAGATAAGGACTAGGTTCCTTTTAGCAGTTCAGCCATCCAGAGGCTGACATCTTAAGCAATATTTTAACATTATTTCCCATCGTCAACTCATGCTAACCCAATTGATCTTCAAAGGATGGAAGACCCGAGGGGAAGTCTGTGTGAAATTTTTCTGTTAATTGTAAACTGGTGGCTGATAACCCAATAAATGACTAGGATGGCCACTCTCTTCAACAACCGAATTAAATTCTTACACCTTCAGCTAGACTCAAGCAGAATATTCGCGAAATGGCCAAAATACCAATACTATGGAATCTGGATCCTCCATCTTGCGGCTGAATTTGAGTCGCTATTGACTTTTAAATAGATCTCTCCTCACGAAGATATAGAATTTCAAGCTAGATATTTTAGACTGTGTCTTGATAATAGCTGTTCAAGGCATCTCTGACAGTAAGTGGCTTGATTTCAGGGAAAATGTCGTTCAAGCGCGGTTCGAAGCGGCTGGTATCCAAGAGACCAGTACCCATAAACCATTGAATAGCCGAGGGAAGTCTATCGGCCATTCTTTTTGGCCAATACTGGTACAGAATCTCCCATCCATCCAACTGCTTGAAACGGGTAATATCTCCAGATTTCAAGTCCTCTAGGTTGTTGTGGTGCTTTTCAAATTTGGAACCTATCGCATTGTTAGCACCGCCAAAAAAGGGGGTGAAAAGGATCCTTTGAAGAACAGCGTACCCGAAGTCTTTTCGGCAATGTCGATGAACTCATTCCAAGTGAGGGTATCTCCGAACATGTAGAGTCTGCTTGGCCATTGTGGAAGTGATAGGCTGGCCACCACGAAACGAGCCACATCCAGAGTGTGCGTGAAAGAAACTGGAACATTTCCATCGCCAGGTATGATGGCTTTCTTTGCGTCTAGATCGGCAATGTATTTTCCAGAAGTCAAAAACGTCTTGATCTTGGATGAGAAATAGTAGTCAAGAAAGAATCTGTTATGAAACCTGGTCCATTCCAAAGTCTTTGTTGTCATCAGGACTTTTTCGATTTCGAGCTTGTATCCGCCAGTATACAGAACGCTCGCCATTCTAGTTCAAACATCAGTCTATCAACTAGAAGGTTGCGACCACGTGTGGCTTACTCTTCATCGTAGGGAACATCGAAGGTGCTGGGTACAAATCTCTTGGTAGTGTTTGAGGCTTCCGCGGCATGGATCAAGTTGTGCTGAGACGGTGTGGCTCCATCGGTGATGAAGACGTTGGAAATCAGGGTGTGGATCTTTTCGGCTTCCAGCGCTCTCGTAATATCCTTGACGTCTAGATAATCCACAGTGACCATCTTGACTCCAAGTTCCTCAGAGAGTGTTCCATCAGCCTTTCGGCTCAAGATCACCACAGCGTAGAGGTCCGGGTATCTCTTCAACTCATGGGCTATGGCAAGGCCCATGCCCCTCGACCCTCCAGCAACAGCGACAACGGTAGACATTACAAAATGTCGACCGTTAGCTTCAGAGTCCCGAATGGTGAAAGACGGAAAGAAAAAAAGAGAGAAAATTTTGCAGGAGAAATGGAAAAACGGCTTTTCGGGTGGAAGAAAGTGCAAAATGTTTTGCGGTTGCTGGTCTGAGACTTAGAAGTTTAAACTAGCCGAAGAAGATTTATAGTAAGTAGAAGCCTATGTTTCGGGCCGTCCTCATAATCCGCCATTGGTCAACTCAAATATCTAGCTCGGAAGTACCGTGACAAGTCCTAGTTGAAATGGAGGCGTGTAGCTGTGGTTAATTTTTCGTATCGTGTCCTTGCGTGATGTCGTACGGCTTCCGCAGTTGATTGGCGCAGGATAGGGCGGATTCTTCGCCAAATTGTGATGACCTCATCTGTTCATAGCAACGGCTGGATGGATCGACAATCACAAGGACACCTTGCTTACCACTTTAACTTCACTAGTCATATCATCATTGATTCATGTGGGAGGATCGCTGTGACTGTTCTGGTTCCTGAGGAATAAGCTAGTCCTTCCTAGGTTTATATTTGTAGACTGCGTAGAGCGTGACGCTGAACGTTGCGAAGTCTTACATCTTCAAAGTTAACAAAGAGGGCGAGGCATTATCGAGGTAGGAAGTTTATTGATAGCTCATTAGCTAAAATCTGGGAAAGTGTTCATAAATGCTATTTATATACCAAGATGTTCACTGTGTTGTGGATGAAGTGAGGGAGTCCAATGATGTACCGAGAACGTGGCAAGGTTGTGTGCTCACGCTTATGTGACAAGGCATGACGGTTGTAAAAATCGCAGTCAAGCTCGAGCTCGTGATTACAGCAAATTGGGTCCAATTAACTATTTCTCCAAAGCTTTGCGGGCCTTCTCAATCGAATCGCAATACAGACTTTCTAGATGACTCTTTATAGACTCCCCCGTTTCTGGCAAGATGCTGTCGGCAAAGCCTTTCCATGTGATCTGGGTTGTAGCACTCGTGAGTTCCTGCAGCTGGATAAACCCAAGAGAGCCAGTGGCTGGAAAACCAGGAGAGTCGGCGATAGAGTATGCGAAAGTATGGTTGGCTGGGTCGATATATCGCAGTGTTTCTTGGATCTCATTGCCGTGCATAGAAAGGACGCGAACCGATCCGACTCCAAATCCATACAATTTGACAGCATCACAGCCGGCGATGTAGAGGTTAGCAGCGCCAAAGGAGGACCATAGAGCCCACGTTTGAGCAATGGGGCTGTTGAAAGTTCTCGTGACTTGGCCAAGAGCTAGCTTGGACCCGATAATCCCTGATCGAAAGAGAGTATTAGCCCATCAGTGTGAGGTCTCGATGGAAACATTACAGAATGTATGAAGAGAAAAACGGCGGTGTCATGAGATCTTTCATACCTGCCATATTGCGCTACAATGAACAATTGATCGACGTTCCTACGTTCTGTTTCATAAGTTTGTTGGGGAACGCGTGGTTTAATAGTCTGCGGGGCCTCGGACCTCGGAGAACTTCTGAGGTCCGAACCTGGGATGGGGCAATTTGGGCACGACGAACCAGGGTTGGTAGAAGAAAAAAAAGATTTAATGTTAAGAAAAGAAAACATTAAAAGACTTGTTTATAATTGGCCATCCGTGAGCTAGAAATCCCACTCACCAGTCATGTGACGATCGCTATAGGTCTCCAGCGACATGCCGCATTCTAGCAAGGCTAGTTTGCCGCCCGGATCATCGTACAATAATTTCAAAAAAAATCTTTTTAAAGACTGGCTATGTGTAAACTACATGATCGTTCCAGTCATGCCTGCATACTCGGTATTCGTCTGACGACTTGATGCTGCTATTATTGATAGCTACATCCTTCGGCAGAGCATTCGTCTCTCAGATCAGCTTTGGTTGTCTGATGACATGTCTTGGAACTAACCCTAATTCAACGACATTAGATACAATGACCTACGGTATGCCGGATACTACTTGAACCTAGAAAAAGAGTAGCCGAGCCTGAGCTACTGGCTCAGCCACCTTACCAGCATCTCTCGCAGTTCGTAATTTCCAGCGTTCCTACTACATTGTCTGTTCGATTGCCACTCACGGCGACGAGAAGCTGTTTAGGGTCCAATTTATGTTCTATCCTCTCAGTAAGCAGAGGCGTACATCTACCCAAGCTACTTGACTGATGCCTTTCTAGATGACAGGTTTAAATACCAGTAAATTTAGAGCGAAACTTAACATTCAATGTCTATCCTGGGCGAGAATATTTCTTGTAGGGTACTGAACTTGGATTTTGGGAAAGTCTTGCTCTATCGTCCCTGGCTTTACGCCAACAGAGAGAGTCCTTAGGGAGATAACGTGGTTATAAGCCAATTCGGTTTCCTGTAGAACCCCAGTAATACTATCTCGCTTTCGGCCAAGTTTCACATAGAGTTAGTAGCACTCTCTTGATTAGCCACATTTAGAGCCCTAGTTGAAGAAGAGGATGGGCACCGTGACCAAGTCTTGAAATATGTACAAGAGAGATTTTATTCAGACAAGCATATGATAAACTATTCAGCGACTTTAGATTATCCGAATTATTTGCCTAAATCGGACTTATTCTATATCGTACCAATTGTCTTAGGCCTTATGTAAGATGTAGGGCCATCTTTCAAACGTTGCAAGGTGCGTACACCTTTTCGTGCTGCAAGCAAAATGACCATGTGCTCACATAGTTAACATGAATCAAAATTTAAGCTGCACCGCCAGAAGTCTCATTTCAAAGCAATCTTATTTTTCTTCACTAAATATAACGAAATCACAATAACTTGAAAGCATAGATAACTTGGAAACTAGAAAACCAGTTGTAGTGTGAGAACTGGCTGTTTAGCTTTTTGCCTCCCGCATCTGCTCGTGAGAATGATGTCTAGCTTTAACACTGTTGCTTTTCTGGCCTCACCACTTGATAAACACCTGCGTGCTTGAAAATGGAAAAACTTTGACAGGTACCGCTTGGCTAGTTTATATCGAAATGTCCTTTGTTAAGTATTAGCCTGACATTTATAT
>JABCKB010000693.1:0-39494 GCA_013184455.1 Fusarium continuum | reverse complement strand
CACTGTACTTGTTGTTAGGTGTGTTAATTAAGGGGAAGCAAAGAGACGGATCCTTCTGGGACGGGGGGGCTAGGGGGGCCCATGGCCTTGAGCCACAATTGGCTAGACCTGAATTGGAATAGAACGTGAGAAGAGATTGAGATTGAGGGTCCTTGGTGGGTCGGATCTTGAGATTGGGCTTTGTTTTGAAGATGTTAGGGCTGTGTGATCTAGGTCTTGAGTGTGAGACTGGGCATTCTGCCAACATATTGATTGACTAGGTATGACAGGTAGTGCTCTTCGTCTACAGAAAGGGTTGACTTGAGGGTCCTATCTTCATCATTAAGCTAAGCCCTCCAAGCCCGTGATGACGGCTGATGCTGATGCTGATGCTGATGCAGATGGTGTAGGATCACTAGAGGGAAACCCACTAGCCATGAACGGAGCTGAGCTGACTTGATGTAAGATAAAGGTAAAGGCAGAGAGGGACAGAGGACAAAGAGGAGGTGAGACTTGCTTATAGACAACACGTAACGTCTGCTGGTCTAGATACTTCAAGTCTTTTGTCAGTCGATAACAACTAACGTTACACAGAAAATGAAATACTCTGCTGCTGACATGCTCCCCTGCAACGCACATACTGTAAGCACAGGCTGCACAGCCATGCCCCATTCCCTTCCCGCAAGCGCTGATTGAAGTGGCTGAAAGAGCGGATAATCTAGCCGGCAGGGATGGCGGTGCAGCAACCAATGGCAACCAGGGGTTGAGCAGCTGGTGCGACGATGGATGTGGGGAGAAGCCGAGAAGGAGAGTGACTATCTCAATTGGTTTCATTTCTTGATGGTTTCGGACTGCGAAATTGTAGTCTGGTTGTTTCCTGGCCATGATAAAATGTTATGTTGACTACCTTATGTGATTGAAGGCACTTGGATAAAGACGGTAGGTAGGTGAGGGCTTAATGCATATCTAGGAAATGAAGAATTAACTAGGCTATGAGCGGTCAATAATCACAGGCTTACTCTGCCTCTGCTTACATTAATTACATGGACATGCAAGCTGAAATAATGGCCCCTGCCGCGCATCCCGATGCCATTCGTGCCTCCATCTCAACACTGAGAGCATGTGGACTAGCGGGTCTGATGGCCTTGGCTGCTTGGATGTCCGATATGAGACGCTCTCCAATTGTATTATCTTATCGGAACCTGCCAGATCAACCAATGCCCATCCATTTGCTTGCATGATGTGTTGTTCAGGGGCCATAAATGCCTCCTACGAACACTGCACTGCACTGTAGCGTGGTCAGTGCCTTCTGGCACAGTACCTGAGACTGACAGCAAAGCATAATCCTCCTGCCAAGACGTGCTACCATTACTCCGTATCGCCTTACACAACTATTAAAGGTTATTGACACATAAATGCCCCGAGATGTTGATGAACCAAAGCCCCCCTCTTCTATACGCACGTCATGCTTTGTTTGTTGAGTAACGGACGCGTAGCCAATCGAATGGAATCTGGGGAATGGCCATGTGAGCCGACGTCATCAACTTTGGCGTGAGCTTCCTGCTTTTGCCTTCGCCTTCGCCTTCGTAATGTTTGCGCATAAGGTTTGACGGGAGTATAAAAACGACCAACCGAGACCTTACCTTTTCCTTCTTTCAACCTGTGTGCTCAATATTTGCTACATCTACCAACTACCAATTTAACTTCTACCCACGTAAACAAATCACAACCGCCCAACATGCCTCTTGTTGTTCCTGGTATCAACTCAACGTCCGGCGACAAGGCCGAGGAATGGCAGAACAAGCTCGTTGGCAAGAAGCTCTCCGATGAGGAGTCATCAACCGAGACGGTATGGCATTCTTCACAGCACCTTTCGCATCCTTGATGCGTAAAGATAGACTGCTGACATTACCCGTAAACAGGTCTTTGCCAAGCGAGATCTCCCCCAGGAGACGCGGATTATCGAGCCTGGGATGATGGTCACAAAGGACTTCAACGAGAATAGACTCAACGTTCACCTCAAGGATGACGGAACTGTCTCACATGTCGTCAAGGGCTGATTTGGTGGTGCTGGCAACGAGGTACCCCTCCTTTTTGGGTGATGGGCCACGGTTTATGTCTGATAACGACCAAAGATGGGAACAGGATTCGCCCGCAAATAGCGAAGGCGCAAGAGAATAACAAGATCATGACTTTTTCCTATTAAAATTCCACCGTAATCCTCTATATCGTGCTGTTGTGTTCTTCTTCTACAGTAGTAGAGGTCATTGCCAGATTGAGCCGTTGTACCTCTCTTATTGCATCTCGAGATTTACCCCGCCACGTCCGATGCCGCGGGGCACTCGTCGACTTGACTTTTCCCATACCCAAACAGCCCACTTGACCACGATTTAACACGACGCGACACGACACGATAGTCTCTATAATCGGTAACTTCTATTACTTAGCACTTGAATCGTTTAAAACAGCTCGATTTTTTCTTTATTTTCTAACTCGGCACTGCTGTTAATCCGCCACAATGTTTAAGAAAGAGTAACCTCTCCTCACCTCAAACCTCTCAAGCTTCCAGCTAACTTCGATGCCAGAATCCAGGGCTCGCCCAAGCAAAAGCTCAAATCGTCCGTCCAACGCTCCCTCCGCCAAGGCCTCCTCGACACATACCCACTTCTCACTCCCTATATCGACGAGATCCTACCCAAAAAGGCATCCCTCTCGAGCATGAAGCTGACCGACCGCAATACTCTCTACGTCCTCGACTCGACACCCCTCTTCTACCAGCAGGACCTGACCTCTATCCTCATCCCACACCTACGCCTTGTCCACCGCTTCCCCCAGGCTTTCCCCAGCATTCGCATAGACCGCGGCGCTATCCGCTTCGTCCTCTCGGGAGCCACCCTCATGGCCCCTGGATTGACTTCCCCAGGAGGCAGACTGCCCGCCGATGGCGTGCCCGAGAGTCTGCAGGAGGGTAAAGAGCTGGAGCAGAAGCTAGGGGAGGATGGACGGTGGAGCAGGGAGCTTGTAAAGGGTGAGCCCGTGGTTGTCATGGCCGAGGGCAAGGAGGAGGCGTGTGCGGTGGGAACGCTTGTCGCCGGGACCAAGGAGGTCAAGTCAAAGGGGAAGGGACCCGTGATTGAGGATGCGCATTACTTGGGCGATGGACTGTGGAATTTGAGCACCGAGTAGAAGGCTGGACGGTGTTGGGGATTGGAGTAGGATCTTGTGATACCAATAAACGAAGAAGCGAGGCACAATTCACAGCGGCGAGAGTCACAATGTATGTTGGCTACTGGGAGGGTTTGAGAGGTGTTGAAAGGCCAAAAGGCCATGCTTAGACTATTATAAAACGGAATTTTGTCAGTTTTAAGCGCCTCGTCTTTATGTGACAGTTGATATCAACTCAACGATGCTTCGCTGCTAGCGCTTGACTCACTCCAGATGCTTGGATACCGTGGAGCTAGAGGCAGAAAGTCGAGGATTTTTCTCGCATTAGAATCATCAGCTGCTCTGGGATATTTTCTCTCCTTGTCATTACAAGCAAGCCAATGATCTCTTAATCCCCTGATCCTATGTTAACCCGTCAAGCATGAATACTAAACTCTACAGTTGACTATGATATCGTCTTAAGATTAATAGACGTAACTCGGTATGTATTTAGTCATGTAGTATGATGTCCAAAGGTCAAACTGCCATCATATAGCTGTTGGTTCTCATCATCAGATCCACGTTTTTCACCGCTTTGCTCGTTGACCGATCCACAAGGCTTTTCCCACCTTAATAGGCGAAATCATATGGACCAATAATAGTCCAAAGAAGAAAGATCTTGCTGTTATTCAGAAAACAAGAGCATAAAGTCCATGCCCAATTAACTAACGAAGGCTGCAAGGAACTTTGCTGTGCAGATCAAAATGGAATTCATGTGCCTAAATTTGGGCTGTTGACGAGATTGAATAGATCTTCTCGAAAAGATCATCCAAATAATCGATAAGATAAATCTTGATGAAAGTGAAGCTTCTGGATGAGCTCGATATCGAAGTAACGGTGTTCAATAATGTTTCTCCTTGCTTGCTTATGCCTTTCCAAGCTTGGAGCATCTAGAGGCGAACAAGACATTTGCTGAAGGAAATACAAAGGATAAATCTACAGGAGGCCCATATTAAAGGTTGTATAGAAGCAAAATTTATTCGCTCTATCTTTAATATACCGTATTTGTGCTCACTCTGCCCACGTTGCTGCTCTACGAGCGCAGGAACCCCGTAAACTGACGTATCGGTTTGGGGAGCTGCAATGGAAAAAAGACCTACATGGGGATGCTTTTAGTACTAAAAAGGGTATTTTCGGCTTCAGAATACCATGCAACGGCATGATAATGTAGCTGTCTTGTGATGTGCTGGCAAAATCAAGAAGTATTGATTCAGTCGTCTACTCTTCAACATGTGAGGTCTGGCTTGTTTTGTTTATTTCCTTACTCCATTAAATACCTATGCTTATTATGCTCACACTGGTTATCAGCAATAGCACGCATCTCTGTTCCATTCCTAACTGAGCCAACTATCTGTCTGTCTAGTAACTCCATCTCCAGAACACCCATCCAGCAAACGCAAGACCAGTGATCCAATGGCCAGCCGCCCTGTGTCTGAGCTCATCACCTCCATTCAGACAGACGACCAGTCCGTCTCCGATCCTCACAATCGACAAAATCGCCGAAAACGTCGTTACTGCGCTCTCGTTGCCCTGCCATTGCAACGCCACCAAAGTCAAGCCGTACGACACCTCACGAATGCCTTTAAAGTACATTAGCGGTGACACAGAACCGTTTTCGTTGGCCGCTTTGCTAAGTTCTAGACGAAGACCGACGTGGCTGTACTCTTTTTGTGGTGAGAGGAGAGCCATCATGCCGCGGCCGACGCACGCGGTGCCGAGGACGTAGGAGGGGATGGATGAGAATGTTGTCATCTTGGAACTATATGGCCAATGGCGTTGAGTTAAGTTTCACACCCAATCAAGGGCTTTGGGCGGACCGTAAATATACAGTGCCAAGAGCAAAGATGTCAGCAAGGTGAGGACAGAAATGGACGTAAGGAGCCCGCTTACACATGGGATGTTCTGACTGCAGCTAGTTTATGTCCACCACGCGTCTATCTAACGCGCCGATGAAAAGATGACTAACAAGCGCCATGCTCAGTAAAGGCCTCAAAGAAATAAGTGAACAGCGATTAAGAAGCTTTGGATTACAGGCAAGCACTTTTTATGAACAGTATGAGTCTCAGCTGATAAATACCCCTTGATTGTGTGGCTTAGAAAAACAGTTCGTATAGATAGATTATGGTATTCACATACATCCATGAGCTTTAATCCACACCCATTCTCCGGGCACTGCCATAGATCTTCTTTGTTCTTCCGATCATCACAGCATACGTGTTTACAACGCCCGTGATTACCTCATCCACTCCACGAACCTCTGCAAGTCGAGGAACAAGCTTCTTCTTGTACTGCATAAACTCCCGGATATGTCCATCGACTTGCTCATTCGCTCCTTTAACACACCCATAGAGACGGAAAAACTGCAGGTTAGGAGGTATTGCATCTACAAGTTGAAAAGGGGGCTCCTAGAATTACTCATCATCATTTTGGTCGATACTTTCCAACCACTAGTATTCCTACTAACTTAGGTGGCTTCCATATAATCGAACTCTAAAGACATCTAGTTCCAACATTTTCAGCGTGCGTCTGTATTGTAGCAGATTCTTTCCAAGAATTTCGGGTCACACGCTGAGATGCTCTAGGTCCATCTGCCACAAGCCACTTATCGAGACGCACGAATGATTATGTCTAGTGTTGAGCCAGATGTCGACATAGCGAGATGGATTTTCTCAAAGTTGGAGGGGCCTGAGAAAACCAGAGCCTTTACCTCGTACTCCGTGATTCCTTCCATAACCGGATTTTCATCGCTGGTAGCTTGCTAAAGTATCCCGAGTATTCCAAGAAATCGATATTATCGTAGGTTCTATCATCTACTGGAATCTCCTTAACAGATCAACAGTTTCGGGTTGCTGCAGTCAAATCGGTCATGCGCAACATGGAAATACTCTTGCAGAGAGAGAAGAGAACGACTAGAGCAGCAGCAGCTAACAGGCACTCATTCTCATAAAAATTAATCGCGTTATCCGGGCCTGGCGCAGCTAATGCACTAAAGCTTCATCGATCTGATTTGTTAGATGATCTTCAAGTACAAGCGAAGAAAGCTTGTTATGGAGAAGAATGCACGTTGTGTTGTACTCGACGATTGGCGCGCTTTTCATCTAGTTCTTGCCACCATCTGGGCGTAGCACTGGTCATCATCGTCGTAAGAGCTGGAATAAAAGCTTAGCCAGGCGTATGTGCCGATGATGACCTCACAGCGCGAGCTTGCCCTGATCTGTTCGTCGATATACGAGAGGAGGAGAGGGCACAGTTTCTCGATGTCATTCCCGTCTGTGACTTTGATACTACTATACGTAGGCTGCAGGGCTGATGTGAAGTCTGAGCGGAACTGGTGTGAGGGTTTTTTGGGACTCGATTTCGCCTAGGGATGGCCGATCATCAGGTCGCGATGTCCTCGTACAAAGCATTGCCAATCTTTATCTGACATTGGATCTTTTGCCAACGAGGTCATTCCAAAATTTGAGAGACTATGTCAGTAAAATTGTAAGCGCATTCATCATGTGGCCATGTTTGTAGCTAAGCCTGAGTTACAAGGCCAGTGTTGCCAGACTAACATTAGCTAACACATTGATTAAAACAACACCATTCTGCTGAAGCAGATATACGAAAGCCTATGTTCAATAGTTGCAGGTATTTGCAGACTATGAGACATTTTAGGAGAGAACAGCAGCCGCCGCTGATATCACACGATCGAAACGTCATGCAGTCTCTTGTCTTTTGAATACGGGTTGATCGGCAATAGGCCTCTCGTGTTTTTTGGACCAATCTTTTCGAGTTTTGCAGATCATGTGCTTGAAGTCTTGTACATTGTAGTACAATTAAGCTCAAGGATACTGGCTGAGTAATTTATCGAAATTGTTCCTTATTTAAGTCATTAAAAGCTGAAACTGGCGGCCCACCTCATGTTGATTAATATCCTTGTCTTTTTAAGCGACTCCTCGAATATCCGTGACTTTGGGCTTGGCTTGTACTGTGAATAGTACCGACAAGCAAGTTTTGATATTCTAGTACTTTATGCTGAGCCACGGGCTATTGTTAAATATGTTTAAGCCTGTGCGACGTGACACTACTCTGTAGAACGCTGCCCTAACCTAGACCCCTTATCATTAGCAATGGCAATATGTTTTGGTTAAATTCTCATTGGAGGAGTAATTCCGAAACGTCAACAATGCGGAACTCGGCTCATTCAATCGATCGATCATCAGATGATGGAGCATTATGGCAATGTGAATTCTCGGCCGTGGCAAACGTGTCTCGGCATTAATGCAAGAGGATGCGTTCGTGGCAATGGCTACAGAGACAGAGCTAAATGATTTTGGTCATATCTTGAACATGACTATGACGTCTGTAGCCAAGTACAAATACGGGGTCCACTCTTAGCCTGGCAAGAAATGTTGGGCTTCGGTGCCTCGGTACGGATAGCAAATAGGTAACCCGTTCTAGAAAAGTCTGCTTCCTGCTAATAATAGCACTTCAACAGCTGGGGTTGGGCTGGGCAGGGCTGGCCGTTCTGCTAGCGTTGGCATGAGCCTCCCAATTTTAGCTGCTTCAACAACGCCGCTCCAGCCAGCCAGAGTCTAGACCAGGGTGTCTCGGCCAGGCCGCCTGAGCTCAATGCAAGCAGAGGCCGATTGCAAGGCTAAAAGAGTAGTAGTTACAGGAGCTACTGCTTAGCTGGGAACTCCTAGCCCCTAACTACTAAATCTAGGTATCCGCACAGTTGCAGTGATGGCCTTCGGGTCCCAACTCGATCTCGTATTCTCCCCGACGTGGCATGCCTCATCGGCTCAGCCTCCCCCGCGGACCTTCGGGTAACCGTTGCATGCCGCCATGAGGCAACTGCCGAAGACGATCCTTAGCTATGACGACGCGAGATGAAGATCAACCCGGGAGAGGAACTGACATGTATAAAGGCTCTCTGTTCACGATCCTCGTCTAACCATCCATTCACTCATCACTCACTCTCATCTTCAACTCTCAACTACCACCACAACTACAACTCTCACTTGACTCTTTTTGTCAACATCACTCTTGAGCTTCAATCCTTCAACGACAACCACCAACAACCGCCAAAATGCAGATCAAGGCTCTCCTTCTCACTCCTCTACTCGCCGCTGGTATCGCCTCTGCCGCCCCTCAAAAGTCGACCAAGTTTGAGGCCCTCGCCCTCCGCTCCGCCAGCGAGATCCACTTCTCGGCTCTCCAGGCCTCCAAGAGTCACATCTCGCTCAACCTCAAGAAGCAGGGCGCCAGCTGCGACAAGGGCAAGAAAGAAGATCGCGCCACCTTCAACCTCGTCGGCGACGAGCTCTTCCTCTACAAGACCGACAACCCTCCCCAGCAGCTCTTCGTCGACCGCTCCGGCATGGGCCAAGGCGTCCTCGGCTACACTACCGGCGCTGAGCCCATCCCCCGCAACGCCGAGCAGAAGGGCTGGAAGATCGACAAGGAGGGCAACCTCACCTTCAAGGGCCACAGCTTCGTTGCCTGCCCTAACAGTAAGAAGGCTGGCGGCTCTTGGTCTGTCTGGGTTGATGTTGGTATCACCAACCCAGGCTTCAGCAAGAACTGCCTGGGCTTCAGCGCTCGCACTGGCAAGATCGAGAAGCCTGTTGGTTGCCTGTACACTTCGCAGGAGTAATTTCTGGTCAATGATCAGGATATTTTAGAACACATTGTTACACAACTAAATAATTGAGATGCTTGGTGGACATGATGGATGGATTCTTACACTGCATTAGCGTTTTGCTTTGGTTCATTGAAACCCTAATAGAGACTACTTAATTAACAAACATATCGGATTCTGTTAAAATTATGTCAACTATAGTTCTGTGCATGTCTTTACTGGGTGAACAGAAGTTAAAGTGACGATCAATCGCTTCTAGAAGACCCAGACTTGGGGTTAGGCATAAACATCCCAGAATCCAACACCGAGATTGCCAACAAACAGTAAGGGTACTAACAAAACCAGGCATCAGAAGGTTCTTTTGATCTAGAGATTGTGGTTGCATGAATGCCGATCATTGGGATCTGCAGCCTCTTGTGTTATAGTTTCAGGGTTAGCACAGACACAAAGGGCAGGTTGTTTGTTTGTCTAGCTTATCAGCAGGGGACCCTTATGAACGGCAAAGAATTCTCTGCATTTTACGGAAGGAAAAAAACCTCTCTTTTATGCGGATAAGTACTATGTAGAACTTTCGTCTCTTTTAGAACCTATTCAGAGCTTGTTTTCTCCAAGAACTAAAGAAAATTAAAAATCGATGGTATGATAGCATGGAAGTTAATATGTGATAACTCTCGGCTGTCTTGCTCGTGGCAGATGGAAATGTTACAGAAGGAGGCCGAGATCTACGACACAACCGCGGCCTGGGGCAGCGAATGCATATTCGTGAAAGCATCCAACTCGGCTCTCGAAGCAAGATAAGGCAATGAAGCAAAATGGAACAACAATAGTGAAATAAATGATCGCTTGTCCATTGAGGGTGAAGTCAAACAGAGTGTTGAATGAAGTTTACTCTAGAGTACAGTTCTCCATTACACCACCATTCCACCTACTGCCAAGATCTAGACCAATCGATGGCTCCCTCTCTCGCTGCCACTTCTTCTGAAAAGAACCATTCCCCAACAAATACCTGTTCCCACTCCCTGATCTGGAGTTCTGAAGACATCCCAAGCGAATTTTGCAACTACAGAGTAACTCGGAGCCTTGAACTGCATTCTGGCATTCTCACCTTCCCCTAAAGGACCACAACTTACCGACTCCCTCCGCCCCCTAAGTCCTTTCACTTTCACTTTCACTTCACTTTACAAATCGTGGCAATCGTGACCTCTTCAGCAGAGGGAAAGAAGACACTGCTCATTACACATCGCCCGTCGTCGTTATCCTAGCCATAGCATCCTTCGCCCCAGCTCTCGCTCGAACGGCGTGTTCAAAATCGAGAGGTGTGCCAAAATTTTCCCCCGCCGGGGTAAGAGGCTGGAAATATCGCAAAATGTGCAAGGAAGAGGTGTTAATCATAGAAAGATGACCGGTCTTAGCTAAGCTCAGGTAGCAAATATACCACCATTCACAAGTTGCTCAATAAGAACCACTCCAGGCAGCTGGCCTCCTCTCAAGCTTACATCAAGTCAGGGGGCACTGGAAACATGGTAGCCAGCTGAGTTGCAACACTTACAGTTAGACCATGCACCACCTGAAATAAGAAATGTAAATCAAATGTTCGGATTTGTTAGGTCGCATGGGTTTGAAGGTAAAACAATCGACCAAAACTACAATATCGACAACGGACGACAGTAGAAAGAAATGGGTTATGTTGGGCTGGTCTGCTAAGGCGGACGGTGCGGCATAGGTTTTCAGTTTCTATCACAGGGTGCCTAAAGACTGGCCATTACAGGAGACGGTCTTGTAGGCAGTTGCTTGGCCTTAGAGGGCGTGAATGGGAAGGCCAAAGGATAATGTGGTTGATCTGACTAACCTACGAAATGGAATGGTCGGAAAGTCCAGATTAAACTTTGGATCTTTTTCTAATACGACTGATCTTCACTGCTGGTCACAGGTTGAGGAAGAAATCACAGGCTGGTCATGGAAATTACAAAAGTATAAAGACTGATCTTCCAAAGATTTGACTTGGCATCTCATACTAACTGTGCAAAGGCGAAGAGTTATGGTACACAGCTAATTAGCTGCAACTTGTTGGCTAGTGTTGGATCACGTTGATTACTCTTATGAACTTGTATATATCTCAATTAATACAAATCAAGGTTCAATAACAGAAAACGGGTTTCCTCTTCACAATAAGGTGGTATCACATTCTTAGCAGAATCAATTTCACTTTGCACATCCACCTTCACATCTGGTAGTAATCGCTGGTTGGCTTATACGACTGTGTAGTCAAGTCTAGGCCACATATGTCATTGTTCGATTGCTGTTCCTCGCCTGCATCATCGTATATATCTGACAAAAGAAAAGACAATTTAGGCGGTCGACCCAATCAACTCAATTGGTTCATCAGCCGGAGGAAGTATAGCCGTCTCCCGACGGGCACGGCGAACGGCGCGCTCCGGGTCATCAGATGTGTCGGAAGCAGGCACAGGAGGCTGAATGATAGGGGTTCTCAGAGAGAAGGGCGAACGATCGACGCCTGATTCTTCAGTGGCCCTCTCGAAGGTAGGTGGCTGCGCCGTGTTCTCCATCCATGGGTGTATTCCAAGACGGGTCCGGTCAAAGAACATACGGAACACTGCCTCAAACCTGCTCCCAAGATCACCCCTGATTCCATCGTATCCATCCATGATATCGGCCATGAACTCCCAGTGAAAGTCGCCAACTAATTTGTCCCAACACTTAGAATCTACCATGTAGATGTACAGCGTTACCAGGTCACTAGGGTCGAGGCAGATATGGAGGCGTTTATCCTCGACCACTGCTACCCAGGACCGGTAGATCTCCTCAGAGCGGTACCTGAAGTACTCGATGTCTAGACAAGAGGACTTGGAGTGAGGATTGTGGTGAAACATCCGCAGTGCAATGTATCGATCGACGGTGTTCTTCAGCTTCTCAACCTCATAAGCCATGCCCTGGTCAAAAGCATATGACAGAGCGGCAAGCATGAGCGGGAGGTTGAGCCCGTTTTCATAGCCGAGCAGTCCGTTGGGAGACGCGAAGATCTCAAGCAGAAGGGTGAAGACGTCGCCATGAACTTCGGGAATGTTTGTATGCAGCAGGAACCCCTAGCCTGGCTGGCTGATAAACACATCGATGGGAATCATGAAGACTTTCCCGCTGGCTTTGACTCGGTACATCTGTCGAGGGCTGTATGGAAGTTGTAGTCAGTATAGGTTCAGGCCGTAAGTAAAGTTCTAGTCAAACGTACCTTGAGAATAGTCCAGCATTCAACTGGCGGCCCTGCCCTGGACGCTCGGGGAACGAGTCCTATATAAGTCGTGAGAATTTGTCGATATTGAAGGCTTGAGTAAGACTTTCGGCCAAGACATGGTTACTCAAAGACTTACAGTGCCAGGAAGCGTCCAAGGTTGACTAGTAGCTTCGTCATCTGTCGTAGAGCCGGAGTGAGAAGTAGCAACAGCAACGATAGGGATGTTCAGTCTCCCTTCACGGCTGGGCTCTTGCCGGACTGAAGCTTGCTCCTCAGTCTGATCCACGGAATAGGCCGACAAAGAAAATAAACGGCCAGGAGGGTAGTTGCCCAGAGGGTCTACCATGTTAGCAGGAAGCCACTCAGGATGAGCATCCATCGTAGCACGATTAAGAAGGTCTGGTAGAGATGAACCACGAGTCATACGACTGACCCGATCCTGAGCTCGGTGCTGAGCTTCTGCCATATCAGCATATCGCTGAGGTCCTTGAGGTCGCTCCCGGTCTCGACGGCGAGTCATACGGTCCCAAACGGAATGGACCCGTGTGGAAAATGTTCCTTGCGGCATGTTGGCTTCAAACAGAGTCTTGAAGATGTAGAAACATCAGTGTATCTGTAAAAAGAAACATGTGTTAGCTCAAGACTCTAGGAGAAGTAAAACAGTAGAAGAATGCAGGAAGAAGCGCAGAAAGGTCCCATAGCTAGTCTATCAGTACTATAGTCCTCATATCGGTAATCAGACGTGACAGAAGTCATCAGCCAGAAGAACACAAAGATACAGAGTGAGCCAAAGGGACGGGAGGCAGCCTCGAGTCAGGAGCAAGGCGTTAGTATCGTGATTTCTCGCACTCTGAGAGCCCCGAAGACTTAGAAAGACATAGAAAGGAAAATATGGCACTCGAGTGACCTAGTCAGCTGAGGAAACACCGAACCAGGTGAAAGTGGACATTAAGATATACCCTGTCTCCGACAGGAATGAGAAGGAATAGGAGAGACCCCTTGTTCTCCAGAGTATTCTGTCTGAGGAATCACAACGGCATGGAGGCGCCATGTATCTAGAGGTTCCCACAGAACAGCGGCAACGAACAAAGTTTATCTATCGTACCTTTTGGAGGGCGCCTTGGGAGAGAGGAACTCGATGTCCAGGAAGGGTGCTGCGTACGGCAGGCTGGAAGGACTGTAAAGATGGAGCTGGGGAATACCGTGAACTGCCAAGAACCAGAGATGATCAGCAGTGCTTCCCGAGGACAGTGTAGTAGAGAGCTAGTGAGTGAAATGGAAGATTTGCAACGCGACAAGGAGTGCTTACTCAGTTGAAGAAGATGTCTTGAGCCTCAGGGACGACCTTTCTTGCACGAGGAAGCTTCTTAGTATCGAGTGTCGAGCCAAGCTAGACGCCAGGCTGGAGGCAAATAGAAACAAACTTGAGTGAATAGATCCACGAAGGACTCGAGTAAGACGAACAAAGTAAAGGTTAAAAGAAAGAAAGGAATAACGTCGCAGAAAAAGAACGACAAGCAAATAAAGGATCCAAGTCAAGAACAAATGACCTTGGAGAGAAGTGAAGGTGGAGAGCAGTAGAGGGATCCAAGGAAAAAGTTGGAATGCTCGGATCAAGGTCGGGAGAAGATGGGCCAGGTCAAACGCTTCTGAGATAGGCTTGTGCGTTGGTGGACAACCAATAAATGGACGGGAGAGGGGTCCCAGCCCTAGAATGATATCGAAGCGAGGGAGTGATGGGCCTTGGGAGGTCAGACGAGTAGCTTCTTGCTAGAGAAGGGAATAAGAAGTAAGCAGTTTGGCTATCAGTATCAAATGAGGTCATACGCAATATCTGCATTTTGTACCTCGTTATTTCAGTAGCAAGATCACTACCCGGATGCTCGAGACCACGAGATGAAGCAAATTCCCTTCATCAACTACGAAGCAGACTTTACACTGAGAGGTAATCTGGCGTATAACAGCTGCAACTGCAACGATGGCTTCATCATATATATCCCAGCCTTCACGTTTCAGAGATGAACCAACGGATGGGTTTTTACTAATTTTCTTATCAAGTTTCCTACATACACGGGGTTTCCATAATCCATTGATCCCCCTTTCCGCCTATGCAAGCAATAGAGAATCCAGGCGGAAATATGACAGTCTCACATTCGACTGCTCCAAATGCTACGATCTCTCGTATATATAGCCGACGTGAAACAAAGCTAAGAAGTTGCTTTGGATGTGAAAGATTGCGAAATGTGAGGTATTGATATACCTGCAGGAAGTGAAAGATGGATACTTCTTGGGTCACCTAAGACCCTCAAAGTCCACTGTTGCCTCCTGCTAAATATCGCAAGATCGCCCAAAAAGACAAGGCTGTGTTGTGCTGGCGTTATAGAAGGTTGAAAGGCCGGCATACCATGAAGTAGAGCGGAGAGTTGAACACGCAGGATTGTGAGGTATCGTCCAAAAAGTATGGTTCCGAAGGCCGGGGACTGAGATAGAGAAGCCACAGTCTTCAAAGCTCGTGAGACTCGTCGCTTGAGAAGATGTGAAAGAAACGTCCTGTAGTAGAACAGTCAACCAAAAGAAGCAGTTGTTCTGAGGATAACTGGCTTACCTTAGGGAGCCTGAGCAAGATGCATATCAAGAGTCCCAACTAGATGGGCTCAGGAGGTCGAAGTAGGAAAACGAAAAGATTGTTAAGATTCCAATCAGGGGGCAGACCCCAAGACCAGGGTTGTTCAGTGATGGATGTCCTTCCAGGGATCGCGTCGTGGCATATGAGGAGGGATGAATCTGATGGTTGATACACTACTACAGCGGTAGTACGGAACGCGAGGATACCAAACCCCCAAGCTATTATTGGTGTTAGCAACATCCTAAAACAGACTTGAACGAACGAGTTTGTGTTGACTTACTAGTTCTCAGGAACGGCGCAGAGCTTTGGGCGGTAGTGCTTCTAACTCGCCTTCTGCTTGGCAGCAGACTGCTCCCTGACCCTTCGGTAGTGGTGGCTTTGGGCTGCCTGGAGGACGGTGTCTTTTTTGTTGGCAACGAAAGCTTTCACCCGATCCATGTTGTACAAACCGTTTGGGTTCCAGAGACTATTGGGTGCAACAATTCCGTACTGCGATTCGTCGACACGGTCAATGATAATTGCTGCCATGGCCTTAACTATGAGCGTTCGATTGTGGATAGCCGCCCGATCGCCAGGACCACTTGGGTAGGGAAATTGCGCCTTGATGTGCTTTCTGATAGCGTTCCTCTGCTCTTGGTAGAGAAACTCTCGAAGTCGTTCATGGTACTCCGTGTGCATCCGAAAAGTGTCGAAGGCCTTATCTCTCACCCTGTCGCGGGTAATGAGGGCCTGGGTGTAGAGCCCTTGCTCACGGCAACGAGGCTTGAACTCCTCAACCCACTCACGGTAGACTGGCCTTTGAGACAAACGGCGGCGATCATTTGCGTTGGCGGTTGATAGGTCCTGACTCAGGTCACCTTCAGGGGACACCGAAAACATGGGGCATCTGGCGACGTATTTGAACATCGCCTCGTTGTCTGGAAAGGATCTCCAGTACTCAGGAATAGGGACCTCGATGAACTCCAGAATGCTGTTAGGGTCTGAGGTGAGAAAGATCTTAGCTTTGTTCCGATCGACGCGTTCGATCTCAGGCACACGAATCCAGAGTCCTTTGTTATCAACGGTGAGGCCAAATGGTCGAATAACAGACCCAAGAAGCTGCCAGATATCACCGTGAGCTTGGTGGAAGCGCAGGTACTTAGCCTGGGTGATACTGGGACAGAAACGGACGTCAACCTGAATATAGAGGCCACTGAGAGACTTGGGCTTAACAAGAGTCACTTTTGGTTTTTCACCAGACTCGTTGTTGAGTCCAAGAGCAGTAGAATCAACTTCTGGAGCTGAAGCTGAAGCCTTGTTCTGGTTACGAAGTCAGTGAATGTCTCACAGAGTCGAACGTAGTAGAGACAATACCTTCTTGTTGCTATCGTCAGTAGAGCTCTCCCCAGGCTGTCGGCTTGATTGTCCAAACTTGACTATCGTGGAGAAGGAACCTAGTTGCGAGGGTAGTTAGAATAGACTTCGAGTGAAGCAGGCTTGGATCAAACTTACGGGCACGTGGAATGAGTGCTTTCCCCTTCTGGAACCACGAAGAGCTTCGCTTTCTACCAGTATAAGGAGTCGTCGAAGTAGAGCCCTGTGAGCTCTGATCCTCATGTTGAGAGATAGTAGTGCTCTTGTCTTCGCTCAGAGGAAGTTTAGTCTCAGAAGCTTGAGAAGAATAGGCCTAGGAGCGGCTGTCAGCTTTGCTTATTCACAATTTAATTTTCTCCATAGAAAATTTCTTAACTCACAGTAACTTTGCTCATTCCCTTTTCGTCCTCGGAGCCATTTGATTTGGCAATGGAGTCGGAATCTTCCTCGGAAAGGGGCTTGGGGCGTGTCAGGTCAGAGGAAGGATCGGACGCAGGAGAAGGCGGGACAACTGCAGTAGCAGACGACGAGCCATCGTCGGAAGCGTCCTTTTGAAGCGCCTCGTATCCTGGGGGGTATGGAAGATCCTTAGGCCAAGGGATAGCGAAGTTTGCAGCGACTTCCATGCCCTTTTCGGTGATCTGAGCTTCAGCTCCGATGAGATTGTAGATGCGTTTCAAGACATCCTTCTTGTCAGTGTAGACACCGTTAAGCTTGGACACGATGATGTCGATATCGCCAAAGTCCTTTTTGGCAGGTCCTTCGATAGGCGAGTCGATCCAAGAGAATGAAGGACTCAGATCACGAATGACCTTGTTCTTGACTGCAAGATAGACTTCTTTTGGCATGCGTGGTGTCTGCAGAGGAGGCTCCACATGGGCGAAGGCCTTACCTCCCATGGCGACGGTAGGGAGAACGAAGAACGAAGCTGCGATCGGGGATAGGGAATCAAGAAGAGAAAAGGAACAAGCTGAGGATACAGAGAAGCAAACAAAGAAGGTTGCAGGTGCTTGTGATGCTCAAAGATGAAGTGGTGAAGGGGTAAAAACAAAGGCAAAAGTGCAGAGATGCTCGCCTCGCCTCGAGGTAGCGCTTGGAGGAGAGCAGGGCAACGAGCCTGAGGATGCAAGATATGCCTCCTGTGACTCAGTGCCCGTAAGCGCAAGTGAAGAAAGAAAGTCCAGGTGGAATAGTATGGAAGAAACAAATTTTAAGTATCACGACCCTAAGCACAATGTTTTGGGTGATTTGTGCTAGGACTGGTGTGTGACTGTGACGAGGAGGGAGGGAAAAGGTGAGCGACTCAGGTGGGAAAAGGCAGCCTAGGTACTCTGTACTTAGGCGTGTATGCAGGTGGGCAGGGTACATGAGCCAAAGTGGGCTGGCATATTTTCGTACCAAGTGTTAGGCGCGCCCGCCAACCCTCCCTGACCAACTATCACAGCTACATGTGACCGCTCCCAGACACTCCAATACTACACCACAGCCACTACGAAAAATCACTCTCAACATCACTTCAAGATACTCCTTACCAATCTTTACCGTTTGGGCGTTACCATGGTGTTCTTTGAACGGTCCATCCTCTTCGTCTTGGTCGTTTGCATCTATGTCGCTGTGGCCATCATCCACGACGACAATGAGCAGATCCGCCGTGCTCGACGCCGACGACGACATCGTCGTCGGCGTGACGGTAATAACGAAGCCTTGTTCATGATCTGATCCACTTGGAAGAATCAAATGTAAGCAAAGAGGCCCAAATTCGTCTGCAGAGAAGGTGTGACTGACTTTGGAATCACAGATGTCCTTCCCCTGTCCGACGACGCAACTCTCCAACATCTTGTGAACCACAGCTGTCATTTCTCGACACTTTATAAGTCATGTCCGTACTTATATTGCAGTTGGATTCTACTTCCCTCATTTAAAACTCGGAAAGATTGCAACATCTTTGGAACTGGCCTCGAGCAAGACTCGGATATGCTTTATGGTAAGACTCCTCCACACACTCCATATTAGCTTAGTGATTACATGCTAATTTACACAGTATATTGAGTTCTTTCATCAGAAGTACTCAGACCTCACCAAGCATTGCATCTAGGAGTAGCTGAGTGGCACCCAGCTGTCTGGCCTAACCCCAGGGATTGTGTTTGTACGATAGGGACGTGGAGCAAGAAGGCATTATAATCATGAGATGTTGAGAGCTAAGAATATACGTCCTCCCATCGCCATCGCTGTATTCTTTTTGCAGTGACCTTTGTGGTAATTTTTACAGTAGTCGTCTCGCAATGATATCCAATGTACGGCCCCTTGGTGATTTCAGTCCGTCTCAATTTCACCTTGGACACGTACAGCATTTCGTGCATCTGTCTGCCTAATTCGAAGTGTGCTAGCCCTACCCACGCCCCCTAAGTCATTGCCGTTCTTCCGGACGAGATCTCCAGCGGCCCTGCCATGACACTCGCCTGCCAAAATCGACTCCCATCTTGTCGGTGCCTGAAATTCTCGTCGCGTAGTGCCAACAAACATGGAAGCAACTCACCACAATTTCATGCCATTATCTTAGAAACTGCGCTAAAATTGGCTAGTGTAAGGTCTGGCGGTGATGTCTAACCCATTGTTCTATCGAAAGTATAAAAGCTTCACTTCTGCTTTATGAACCTATTGAAAGATGTACATATTTAAGCTAGGAAACTAAGTATTAGGGTTGTACACGTCATCATCGGAATCGGTATTTCCAAAACGGCCGTTCTGTATGTCCTCGCCGTCTTTTCTTCATCTCGCTCGCCTATTCAAGCTTCGAATTTTTCGTGATTTTCCCACCCAAACCACTAAGTCTCTGAGGAGACAGACTTTTGATGCACTGATTCCTCTGTTGTTGTCGAGATCCCGGGTTTTCGACCGTAGACGACATAGCTGATGGCACTTGTTAGCTCAGCACGAAACGCAAGACGAAAGCAATACTTACAAGGGCACCCAGCTATGCATGTTTGGGTTTAGCACCTCTTTTCGAGCCTTGGCTAGCAATACTTGGAAGTAGTTTGGATCACCGTTGAGTATCTGCTCATACCCGCGTGCAAAGACATTGCCGATGGTATCCCGGAAGTGAGACAGCTCGAAGGCTCCAATCTCTTTGAGATGTCTATCCTTTGGCCAGGGATTGGTTGGGATCTTGAGCACGTGCTCCACGACATCTTCAAAGCCGACGTTTTCCAAGTGCTCCTTCCAGCGAGTTGGTTCCCAGCCTGAGCAGCCAATGCGTTGTGACATTTCGAAGTAGATCTTCCCCATCTCGATGTAAGCGGAATCGGGGGGCAACGTGCCGTCGTCAGACTTGAAATCGGGTATTGAACCAGAGAGCTGGAAGTAGGCGCCGGGCTTGAGATGGCGAAATGCTTGTTGGATGAGACGAGGCCAATCGCGAATGGCCATAATGAGTTCTCTGCCGTGAATTAAATCAAAAGTGCCCTCGCCCCAAAGCCAGTCGTCTTCTACATCGTCAATCTAGAAAGATCAGCATGCCCTAAAACGATGCGCAAGCTCTTGGAAAATCAAATGATCCTCGCGTTAGTGCTTCGACTAACATACCTCGAAAACCAAATTGGGTGGTATCACGCTAGGCTGGACCGCGGTCGTATCCACGCCAATAACCTTTGCCGATGGATATTGCTCGGCCATGTCAATGGCCCAAATTCCCGATCCAGTACCTAGATCGAGGATCTTCTGGGGATAGTCGGAAATAGGGGCTAGGTGAAGCTCATTGCCCATGAGCATCGTGAACTTGCAATGCTGCAGATCGTTTCTTTCAATCTATTGTCTCAAATTTAGTTTTTGAACTCGCTGACCAGAAAATCGTGGTTAATCTACCTCCTGGTCATCACTGGGCATCCACGCCTTGTGTAGCCCATACACGCCATACGTTCTGCCGTTCTCTTGAATACCGCGTCGAATGTCAGACGCAATAGACGTCAGGTAACTGGTATTTGTCGACTCAGGATAGGAATCGTCTCCTTGATCATCGTCATCAAAGACATCTGGCTCAATGCGGCTTGAAGCTTCTGTTGGCGATGTCGATTGTCTTCTCGCCGACCGACGCCCTTCATCTTCCCCGGGATTTGGGACTTGAACCTGGTCTGATGTTACGTGGCCCCCTTTAGCCTCTCCTTCGCCGACGTGCCGGGTTGGCGAGGGTTTTTCTTCAGGCGGGGATGACATGGCACTAGAAGACCAGGGGACGTGTCAGGGCAGTATGTTTCGTATATAGACGCGGATATGCTTGTCAGCGCAACTCTGGCTCAGCACTAACTCGGATGAAATTGGTCAAGATGGCATCGCCAGCAACGTCAAAGGAGTTGGATCATCTTGAAACCCCCTGCTCTGGCACGGGATGAGGCCGGGTATTTGGATAAGCTAAGCCAGTGAGAGTAGAGCATGGCCAGCCAGAATCGTGTGGTTCCACTCTGATTTAGCCACAGCCCGCGGTACGTATCTCATCTCAGAGCCTGGAAGCAGGACTTGGCTCTCTGCTTTGGGTCTGGTTTCGGATGAGGATTGCAAGGATCAGCCGTCTTTGTCTTTCTCCCCCCTCTATTCCCTTACCTTGTTGTGTCTTTTGATTGTTGGTTACAGTGTTGCCCACCAACAGACCAAGCACAAACATTCTGCAAGAATCAATCGTCACAATGGCGCTCCCTAGCAAACACGAAGTCGACGGCCTAGTCAGCAGCCTCAGTAATGCCGCCCAGGCTTATTCAGATGCTCCAGACCTGAACGGTTACATGTCCAGGGTCCAGATCCTCGAAAAGGCCAGGACTCTCACAAATGCCCTCATCACGCCAGATCAGAAGCCCAACTACCACGGCCTTAATGTGAGTAGGAAGTTTAGTGCACTTGTTCAGATCAATCTGGAAGTGGTATGCATTTGCTCACTAAAGTTCTAGATCGCCGAACTTGTCGCTGTCCGAACATTTATGAAGCTCAAGGTCCTTGACGCCATTCCCGCGACAGGGTCCATATCTCTTCAAGACCTTTCTGAAGCCACTGGCGTGCAAGACTCGCTTCTAGGTACGAAGACCATTTGTAATTGGCATTCCGAGTCTCAGCTGATTTTAAACCGCCTCAGAGCGCATGGGGCGTGTGTTAGGTCAGTCATCCCGCCAAGCCTATGGGCTGTTGGTCAGCACCCAATCTTACGCCTTCATACAGTTGCTTCCGGCTTCTTGGACCAAACGGAACCCGATGGCGGCGAATACAAGCACACTAAGTTCTCATTGGCCTATATTATCGATAAGCCGGCACCCGGTCACCTTTTCCTGGCAATGTGAGTTTGGTTGATGAGTTGAGGAGTACAGCCTAGTCTAACGTCCACAGGTATGATGAATGGTTTAAGCACATGCACAACTTTGACGACTATCTCGTCTCTAAAGGCAAATACGAAGAGCCTCAGGACCCCCTCTATAACCCCTATACTGCTTATTGGAAACAGGAGGGGACGCCAGTATGGAGCATCATGATGCAGAACCCCGAGAGATTCAAAAACTTCCAGACGGGCATGGCAGGCATTGATGTCGCAATTCCAGTTACCGGCCATTTCGATTTTAGCACCCTGAAGAACGACTCGACTGATACTGAGAATGGAGTTGTCGAGCTTGTGGATGTTGGTGGGGGCGAAGGAACCGTTCTTAATAAGATCCTCGAGGCTCATCCTGAGCTGACACCCAAAAACTGCATGCTCCAGGAACGACCAGAGGTGATTCAGCTTGCTAAATCGAAAAATAATCTCCCGGCCGACGTTCAGCTCCTTGAGCATGACTTTACAGCAGAACAGCCTATCAAAGGTGCGATACTTGAAATCGTCTTACAAGAACAAACATTGACATCAGCACCAGGTGCCAAAGCTTACTTTATGCGCATGATCCTCCACGACTACGCCGACGCCGTTGGCATACAGATCCTCGCCCGTCTCGCCGAAGCCATGAAGCCCTACTCCCGTGTTCTCATCTGCGAAATGGTCCTGGCTCCCCGTGTAGGAGAAGCTGACTTTGCGTCTGCGGTTCTCGACCAGGCTGTTATGACAATGGGTGGCAAGGAACGCACAGAGGCGGGATTCCAAAAGATGTTTGACGCCGCGGGTCTCGAGTTGGTCAAGACGTGGCGTGCGCCTGGAGTTCCGGGCGGTTGCGTCGAGGCGAGGCTGAAGGGTCAGTCTTGATGACATTGATGAGTTGTGGCAACAACAAAGGGGAGGCCGCACGATCGAGTATAGAGGATAGATCGAGAAATGCCGGTTTCTGTACAAGAGTAGCAAGTGAGTTTCTATTCTTGCAATGACGGCCAGTTACACGATCCCATAATGTTCACCCCTGAAGCTATCAATATAGCTCTATGAGCAGATATGCCTTATCACCGGCGGCAACTAACACGGTCCGTGCTCAAATTTGCAGCCAGAAATCATCTGACTTAAATCAAGTGCTTGCCGTTAATCAAAAGAGCATTTCTGTCGACTTATACTAGCAATTTGCAATACTGGTTTCCATGTCTAACGACTACCCCTTTATGCACCTTATTCACATAAATCACAACACAGCTCGTCAAACGTTGAAGAAAACCGGCGATGCTGTATTTATTAAAAATATATTTTATTTCTTTTAATTTGTCGTGATGTGTCGAGTGCCGAAGAGGAACAAGATCATGATTTTAGCCATCAGTTACAAATTACAAGCCCAAACAGGACCCTATCGAAAACTTCCACTCCTTCGTTGCTGCTGAGCAGTTTGTTCTGGAAGTCCAGGTAGTCAGACTTCTAGCGGTGTCAACTTCAAGCTTTAGGGTAGGACAGTCCCGCTGGCAGAGAGTTACACGCAAGTAAAAGGACCCACACCAGAAAATTAGCACAAGTCAATGCAACTGCAACTGGTGCGAAAAACACGCTCTTTTATATAACCTTGACTCGATTATCGCATTATCTGTCTGTTGATGAAAAGGTCGGCCTTCCCTTTTAGTCTTGATGCATAGCGTTGTGGTAGTCAACGATGGCTACTACCTGAGACGTTGTCTTTCAACATCTCGCTTGGTTTAGGGGTAAGACGCAGGGGTCAAATTAACAGGCAAGGGAAACACCAACAGATACTGATAGATCGTGTCAATTGAAACTAGCAAACAGTCAATCACCTCTCACAAGCAAAGCTAATTCCAGAACAAAGTCCAAACAACCTCGGGTTCGCAACTTGCGGGGTTGCAAGGATTCTCCATGCTACTATATCATGGGCTAAACCACCATTGGCAGCTCCCGGAACCCAAAACGATCATCGCAGCGTTATACCCTGGTCCATTTGGAAGGCCAGGAGATGAGATAAATACCCCAACGTCCGTTGAATCGACTAACTGACCCATTTCCCGCAGGCTTTGCATTTTCTCTTCAATCTCCCCTCCCGCCCTCACACAATGCGGCCATTCGCTCTCTCCACGGCGCTCTTTGCGGCCAGCACCCTCGCTCAGAGCTCAAAGGATGTGAAATGCGCCGATGGACTGTACATGATCGCTGCACGAGGCACGGGTGAGAAGAAGGGCACCGGAGTCATTGGAGAAATCGCCAAGGACGTTGCCAAACGCGTCAATGGCTCCATCGTCGAACCCCTCAACTATCCCGCGACTCTCCAGGATCCAGACTATGAGGACTCGGAGGCTGCTGGCGTCAAGGCCTTGACAGATGCCCTTACCACCTATCACAGTTCCTGTCCAAATGGCAAGATTGCCGTCTTTGGCTACTCCCAGGTTCGTTACGTCTTAACGCATCCAAGATAGCAGGCTGCTAACGATAACGTAGGGCGGTCAAATCGCATCCGACACGTTCTGCGGCGGAAGTGGCGGAAGCTTCCCAAGCAACAAGCCATTATCTACAGATCTCGTCCAAGACAGCGGTGAGTCTACCATGTACCCTGCGGGACTCGATCGTAGACTGCATATACTAATAGAAGAAGTTGTTGCGATCATCATCTTCGGCGACCCGAGCCACGTGGCAAACGTCTCGTACGACCTGGGTGACAGCATAAATGACGGGGTGAGTTCACAAGCAGGGCCGCTGTGTCACGGTTCCAGGACGTTTCTCAACTCTAACGCATCGCTGCAGATCTTTAAGCGTAACGACACTAAGCTGTGCGAGGACGACTACAGCGATATCATCCGCTCGTACTGTGATACGGGTGACAGATACTGCGACAGGGGCGATGACGCCCGTGTGCACGGAGGGTACTTTTCCAAGTACGGTGATGAAGTCGCGGACTTTGTCGTGAGGCAGTATGAGAGCGCGGCGAGTGAGAGTGAGAGCACTACAACAGGCACAAGCACGGCTGCAGCGACTATTGGGACAACTGGCTCAGCAACAGCTACCAATGCAGAGACGACCTCTGAAGCTGCTGCTGTGACCCCTACGGCAGCTCCAGGCAATGCTGCGGTTGGGTTGGTACCTGGTCTTGCATTGGCGATGGCCCCCTTGGTTCTGGCTATGTTAGATTTTCTGTACTAGGGCAGGGAAACCATGAATAACCTGCTATATGACTTAGGAGCCATGCTTAATTTTTGAATTAAACCCTTGACGCCGTAAATATCCAAGAATGTGGTATGCATATACTCAAGGGCCGGACGAGTATGAAGCATGTTCAATGATATACTAGCTCTCGTGATACCGATATACTTATCCTGCGCAACTCGGTCCTCGGCAGAACAGAAACAAGATGGGAGATAGCCCTTGGTTGGAAACTGGACGACATCTCGCTCTATATTGTCAGCAGAATGCACCGGCGCATGCGTAACGGCTGTGCCTGCTGTTGCCATCTGAACTTGGTTTTGTCGTCTTAAATCAATTCGTTCGGGCCTGCAGAAGTGCTGAAAACAGACGAAGTATTCTTATCTGGTGTCTGATCGCGAAGACCATTGGCGGTATCGATCGGTCTTGCAGAGCCTCATACTCATCTAGACCCCAAGCCTCCGGATTAGGCCAAAGCTCAGATCGAGACATGTGTTCACGATCATCGCCACACACAAGCATATTAGAATTACTTGCCCGGTCGACTGATAAAGGTTGACCAGGGTGAGCTTTGCCTCGTCCTTACCAGAGACCGGTCAAACACACCACTTCATACATCCCTTGGCATCGATCTACCGACTATGCAGCACTCAAATACTTGAGGCCCCCCCCTCCACGTTCGGAAATCAACTCGAACGACAGAAAGCAACTTGCGAGGATACTTGAAGATAATCCCACGATACAAGCTACCACAAGTTGTTAACGATGCTGTCACCATTAAAAGAGCAGTGGGGCCCAGTACATCTGAGTAGATGCGTGTGTCTCCTTCAAGGTTTCGGTTCTGGCTGGGATTACCACTTTCATCGTGTTCAAGTAGTTTATGGTGTAATATTGCGCTTATTGTAGTCTGCAGATCTCCGAGACTTTGGCTCCGCGTGAGCGCCGAAGGTTGAAGGGGAGTCATACGATGACGATATCACATTCTGAGCATCACAACATGGAAACAATTAGCTTTATACTTCTTCTCGCAAAGAAGGTTTGTGCTCTTACAGACTGTTCGACCAAGTCCAAAACTGGAAGGTGTCGCTCGCCCATCGTTTGTGTCGCTGAATCCGGAACTCGTCCTTTGACCATTTGGTTTTGGTTTCGCTTCGAGCCCAGTGTCATTCTTGTTCGCCGCAAACAGGGATTGATCTTCTTATCTGTAATAATCACACCTGGCAGTGATATGCTGTCGGAAGGAGGGGGTGAGCGGTAAGATGAGTGCTTCAGAAAGCTTGAAGTGAATTATAACGCAACAGAAATCCAGGAAGTATTACAATAGGGATAGTTCAATATACTAAAATCTACCAGTACGAGGCCTGCAAAGTAGGGCTCCTCCAGTGCCTTGTGGAGCTGACTTGTGCGTGCTGAAGGGTGGGTTTCATGGTAAACGGCCACCTCCAATGACCTAGAGATCCAGCCTTGTCAGTCTCTGGTACCAGTGATACGTTCAGGAGCGTTGTTTTTGTTTCTATAAGAACGTATACGAACTGTTGGATTAGCAAGAGATGTGTTTGGGTGCGCGAAAATCAAAGCTAGCCGAGTACAAACGACAGAAGAAGCTTTAAGAGGGCATTTAGCACAATATTTATGAGTAAATGCAACGGCAAACTAGCTCTCGACATCACAGTTGATTCAAGAGATCGAAGACAAAAGACAGAGTGTAGATTGCCTGTGACGAGTGAGTGAAAATAGGCAAACAGGAGCAGTGGCTAAGGGGGCTCGTGTGCCCGTGTGCCTAGAAGAGAAAACTAATGGAACGCCTCGACCGTACTGTTTGGGCCGTTCAGTTGCCCTGCTCACTGAAGCACAGATCTCTCTAGGGTTTCCCTTGCTGCCTTGTTTTTCCTTATAAATACCCTCCCACTTTTCCTCCCTCTCCCACTTTTTTCCTCCTCACAACCACCACACAAAATGATATTTTTTCCTCTACCACACAAGGATTAGCCGTCCAGTATCGGGCTGCCACATCTCGTGAACACTCAACAGTTCTCAAGCCTGATACTGGGCGGCTTTGACGGTGCACCGATGGCCGCAATAAAGGTAAAGTCACGATGCCCTCCTCTCCTTGCCGTGAACACGACTGACTCTTCAGCAGCCGATAGACACCTCTCCTGGTGGCCGTCGGTGCACCACTCGAGGACTTTCGAAGAGCTTTTTGGTAAGTCTTGACCTTACTGCTGATACGCGACAGCGCATGTTGACTGACGTTTTGAGCAGGATCGATGAGCTAAGGTCACTCGTTGTAAACCAGCGAGTGACAAGGCGAGTAGGGCGACGATCACGCTCACTACTTGGGCGCCCTACTCGCCTTTTCGCTCAAGGCTCGTGGCCCTCTCCTAGGGCGAAGGCCGGCAGGGCGCTCAGTATTTCCATCATACGGGGGCCCTGCCGGTCCAGGTGAATGACCAAATGGGTCTGCTGTGGTTCAAGGTAAGAACTCACTCGTCTTCCGCACAGTTACTTTCGTATCTAATGCCTTTCTGGTATCAGTTAACGGGGCACTCTTATGTGGCCTCTTCTCAATTCTGGCTCATCTGGCTGGCTGGCTGGCCCCCGATCACGCTTCAACGCTCCCGCATCACAGCCAGTCGGGTGAGCCTGGAGTACACATGATGCGGCTTCCCACCCTCCTGCTCAGAACCAGGGCGTTCAAAATCATCTCGGGGGGTGGGAAGGCCAAGAGCCACAGCGGACCTATCTTTTGTCACGTTTCGGGAGACGATTTCAGGCTGCATCGACAACTGCAGAGAACACGTCTTTTCTGGTTTCAATCAGCTTGGTCTGGAACTGTTGGGTTAGACTGCAAGGAATCACATGAATCAGAACAACACAACTTCTAAGAAGGCACAATTCGCTCTTGTTTTTCAAGTGTACCGTCATGAAACTGAGCTCACATGTAATCAAACACAATAAATCAGTATCAACCCATGTGATTCATATTAATTAATTCAAAGAACACCTCATGAAGATTAGTTGAATTTCATGCCCTTATTCCCCCTAGATCAACAAACACCAGCTTTAGCTCCGTTTGTTTGCAGTGTTTTCTCCAGGACAGCCCGGCTGCATGTGCGACATTGATGCAGTTGCAGAATTTCAAGCCCTTCATCCCCACTATGAAAAAGATCCGACGGCGTGAAGGCATTCCTAGGTCCAGGTTGAAGCTTGGGCCGTTTCTTATCAAATGATCCATGTCAGTCAGCTCAGCACTCTTTGATGGAGCCTTCGTTTCTGCTGCATGATGCAACCAATGACATCCCTTCATCGCTTCACTACGCTGAGGCACAGCCGATCCGGCCCTTGTTGCTCTGCGTTGAGGTCATCGTGAGCTATTCCTAGTCTGGTGAAATGGAGCGCTCTCATCAACTGATCTTCGCTACAGTTTCAAATCTAAGCTTATGGTCTTCCTCAAGAGGGGATAATTATAGTTCTGATCTGTATCACAGATATAAAATACCGTCTAAGACCCCCTACCAAACACGAACACCCTCGGACAACCATCAAATCATTCTCTACAAATCCGCCACGATGGGACACTCCGACTCCAAGGTTGCCCCCGAAATGTCCCCCCAATCCGCCCACCGAGGCGTTCCCAATGTCCTCCGCGCCTCATATAAAAAAGGTTTCTCCTCCAAGATCCTTGTCCACATTGGTGAGCCTGACAGAGAGCCCATCTATTCCATCAGTCTGCCCCTAGGCTGGTATGGCAAGATGCTTCTCCACGACGGCCCCAATGCAGACTCCCCTATCCTCGCTGGAGCCGATATCGAGGGAAAATGGCGTGTCGACTTTGGAATTCTCCTCCCGTCTATTCCAGGCTCTGAGGCATCAGGCAAAGAGATCATGCGCCGCAAGGGCAAGATGAAGGATCGATACTGGTTCGGTATGCAAGTCGGCCAGGGCCCAAACCGTCATATGGAGAGATTCGAATGGCGACGTTCCCATGGTGGCGAAGTCAGAAGCGTTGGCGAGTCGAAATATGGCTGGAAGCTCGTCCGTCTTGGTCATGGATCAGATGAGCCTAGCGACGGTAACCCCAGCGATGAGCCTGATCGTGCATTGGGAATTACAAACGACGGTCACGAAGTTGTGGCTGTGTGGGCGGGTAGCGGTGATTGGAAGAGTATGTCCGAGATCGGAACGTTTCAACTCTGCGGAAGCGGTGCTACGGGCGAATTGGGTACGCAGTGGAAGATAATGGCCCTTATGAGTTGTCTATGCTTCTGGCAGAAGACAATGCGTGACAATACTACAGTTTCCATCACTACATAGTTAAGCTCTATGTTTGTCTTATACGGGAATCGTTGAGTGAGTCGAAAAAGGCGACAGGCTTGGCGTTTTGGCATGCTGAACATAGTAGCAGATATGAGTTCTGAACACAGCCGATCAACTTCAGAGCGAACCAATTTCAATAACAAAAGATCATGATATCTGCTCTCGGGTTCTTATTTCGCGACTTACGCGATTTTCTTGTTCTCTTTTAGCAGCTGGTCGCGAAACCGGATAACACTATGGCCTGGACCCGGCTGTCAGGCCAGGATGCAGATGCTGTGCCTTAAATCAACCTCAAACGGGAATTCGCCGGGTTATGAAATCGCAACCATTGGCATGGATAGTTGTAGACCTGCAAGGTGGTGGTGTGTTTTGAAAGGCCTCAGCCTCAAACTATCGTGCTGGCCATAAGGAAGACCGCGCCGTCTACGCCGTACAAAGGGGGCACATGACATATTTTAGAGTCTCTTTGATCTGTTATATAGCTGCTAACTCTCCATGAGTGACTTTACTTACTTGATATTATCAGCCTCAATAAAGAAACAATTAAATAACACAGCAACCCTTCGCCTAAAATGCCTACCGCGACAGAATTTTTTGGCATTACCATCACTAATCTTGGTCCCCTTACCACCACTTACACGCCTCCACCATCTTGCACCACCGGGGCAACCGATCACCTCGTTTATGGCCTGAAGAATTCTATGGAATACAGGTTTGGTGCTGTCAGCTGCGGATATGAACCTTACGACGATTGCCTCCCCTCTGGCTCTGCCATTGATGCCCTGGTCAGCAAGCGTCTCAGCCGACATGACATGGGTTTTCAGAACTACCACTCACCCGGTTTGGTCTGCCCCCATGACTGGACCACAGCCGGAGTGCTTGCTCATGGCGAGCGCACAGGCTCTGAGGTCAGGAGCGGTGTTTTCACTACCACGGCTAGGGACAATGCATCATTCCCAATGGACATTCGACCAGACGATCTGTGGCTCAATCTGCTGGACCCTTCTGAAACAGTTGCATATTGTTGTCCGAGGTAAAAACCCCTCACACTGGACTTCTGCCGTACACTAACATCCACCCCTTGCAGCGGCTGGACTGGCGACTTTGGGGGGAGCTGCTTGACTTCCATTGCGCCTTTCCTGTCAGCCGATTACAGTAACGCCTGCATCCGCAATTACCCTGAAAGCATCACCGAGTTCGTCACAGTCCACACTGTTGAGGGAGAGAGCGTGTCTGACCCTGATGGTGTCCTCTCTGCCGTTCCCTTTACGGGGACGTACGCTGATGAGACGGTTGCGTTGACGGAGCAGTGGCCTGATCCTACGTTGATTGCTTCGATGGTCCTTGTCAGGGTCTTGCCTGTTGTTCCGTTGGTATACAAGGCTTCCGATGTCGAGGCTGCTAAGAACAACACCAAGGGCGATGAGAAGAATGAGGATAGCAAGGAGGAGGGCAGTGGAGGAAGCGATGGAAACGGGAATGCAGCCTCGACTCTGCCAAAAGCTTTGGGGCTTGTTCCGGTGGTCGCAGTCGTGGTTGGAATACTCACTGGAGCTGGTCTGTTGATGCCATGGTAAGCCGTGGGACGTGCAAGGGGTATGTTTCCTTAGATAGAGTACAAGAGTGAGGAAAGAGGTTATTTCGTTTATTACGAGACATTATCGTATGTAAAATCTTAACACTCGTACATGAGTTTTGAACCATTACGCGATGTCTAGTATCTGAGTGTTCGCCTCCCCGACTTGCCCTTTCACATATTTAAAGGCTCTGCTCCTATTTTGATAAGGGCGCCCCTTCATGCGGCATCAGCTACCTTATTCAGATCAATTCAAGGGACTCACTCCGCGCTTACCAGAACCAGAGACAGCCTGCTTTTGTAGAGACAGCCAGACTGTTCTTAACCTTTCTAAGTCATTGTGCTTCGTTTAAATGATCGGGACATAGAGCAAACCAAACAAGACAGGATTATGACTGCATCTCACGACCAATTGTGTCAATCTCCAGTGCGCTATCGTGAACTTGGCCAACAGAATCTTGCTGGCGAGTTTCCCATTCCTTTTGGCTCTGGAGCACTCACCCCCAATGTTCTAGAGGGCTACCTAGGTGTCGTCTGTTATTGTAGGGTACCTGTAGATCGATCAGGCAGTCAGTCAACGTTCGTCCTGTCTTTGGAATCCGCCCGTGTTGGGAAGGAGCTTGTCTCCTTCCTTCTCCCTGAATCAGAGCAAGCCATGGACCCTCGATCTTTCCCTCTTGAAGTCAATGGGACGGACCATAAATCCTTCTTCCCTCATCCACGGAGCACATTTTTCTCTCTCTTTTTCATCATCCCATCGCCTTCACGTCCATCACCGTCTTGTACCTCTCTTTTGCTTTTGCTTTCTTGTCTTGTTTCGTCTTGTTTTTCTTTGCGTCAGCGTCTTCTTGTACTTGCTTTTCCACAGCGACTTCATTTCTTTCATCCAGCGTTGTGACTTCATGTTTGTCTTCGTCATGTACTCTCTTTCTTCTCTTCCCCAGCGCTCTCATGTCCCTGCCCATCATGCACCCTCCCTTGAGACTCAGACTCGTTGACCTCTTTGGATCGATGATCATCACCGTCTCGTACGCCCCGTTGATGCGAACAGCCCACATACTCATGGCTGCTTCGTTCCCAGCTAGGGCAAGAACAACTCAGTTGTCCGCTATCGCAGTGACTCCCAACGCTGCCCACTGCGGTGCATTTGTGACTAGGCGACTAATGCCTCTTTCACTTCATGACAATGCCAACCCGGCACTCCAGCTTTCACTGGAGCTGATACATTTCCCCATGTGAACCTCGACCCTTTTGTTGCCCTCCACTTCCAGACTCAGTTGCTTCCGTAGAATGTCCAAATGTGGATGGTCAACCCACTGTAGACTGCCCATCATTGCCTGTGTGACTTGTCCCCTGTGCCAATGTGATTGAAACTGAAGGCCCTCTCGTGAATCTAATGGGTGAAATTATACGTGAGTTGAAAATCCATCCAGGATTGTTTCGTGGCTGCGCGATAGAGATGTCGGACTGACCTTACCCAATATATGTAGTCCTACCCCAGCTACCTATAGTAGGTGCAAAGTGACTCGAGTGACTCGATGGTCCATCTGCCATAAGATTCTCCTGTCATTGAATGACCTTTTGGAAATAACAGAAAAAGGAGAAAGAGAAGGTGCGAACTAAAAGGAAGGTAGAAAGGAGTTTATGCCTCTCTACAAGTGGGTCCAGTTGGGAGCTTAAGGCAGCATTCCATCCCACCGCACGGCTAATATAAGGCAATTTCGCTGTGGTCTGCGGGATTTGGAGTCTCACGAAAACCTTGGCGTAATTAAATTCCTTGTCGCAGGTTTAAATGTCCTTTGGTAATGAGGTGGGTAGCTTTTAGGGATTGGATGGTGTTGATGTCATCTCCAGTGAGGCGACCCATGACACTCGCCAATAACGCCGGCATTTCCCCAGCTCGACCAAAAAAAGATATCAGGTAGTACCTGAGGACAATTCTTGTTGAGAACAACAGAGCTCTTATTATAAACCGAGATTGGAGATGGCGTGTTGGTGCCACGGACGTCAACGGATTGGTCAAGAAAAGCTGGATGCAATGCCCAAGAGTTGAATACTCAAGGATGACGATTTAGTTTGAGGGTCAGAAATAAAATGGCCATACCCGTGATCCATCTATTCACACAATGATTGCTTGTGACAAGGTTGCTTATACAACCAAGCCGTGAATCTGATCAAGTTACACGCTTAGACATGTCAAACCAATCAGGCATCCTCTCCCATCGTTTTCCCGCCACCAATCGAGTAGGTATAAGCAATTCGTCTCTGCAGTCATCAGGTATGAGTCATACAAGAACTTAATAGTAGTTGCGCATATCGCTGAGTGAACACAAGGTTCCGGGACAAGTCAATCAACACATTTTGACAAACATTGAAACGATACACAACAAGGTTCTCGGTACACGGCATGGGCAAGCAATACACGTCGGTATCCATGGACAGGTAAGATGGAAGTTATAACAACAACATTCATTATGTGGTGGTATCTAAAACGCTCCTCGACCTTCAGCCTTTGGCGTGGCTCGTCTCCTCGATTTTCTCGTCGCGTCCTCGTACGCATCATGTGCACATTGATCCTGCACACGGAACAATCCCTCTCCTACACCCAATGCAATCCAGCCTCCAAGCTTTTCGGTCTCTTGAGCACCAATCCTCGTTAAACCCCAAAGAGCGTGTTTGCCCGCTGTCGTGTGAAGATGGCACGTCCCTTAAGTTCCCTTTTGGCGACCATTTGACCCATTTTTCTCTGCTTCTCCACAAACTCCAACCTCTTGTCCGTGAAGCTCACAAGATAGGAATAAAAATTGAAGCTGATTTGAGGTTTCTCTTTATTATAGCATTCATTATCCTATTCTTTCACTGCTTTTTATTATCAGTTTTGCTTGGAAAATATGGGAGGCAAAATGGTAATTTTATGAAGAGGTGGTGTATCGACCAGATGATTCTCTGGCAGACTTTTACATAGTCTTGATACAGCTTCACGCTGTTACTTTTGCCACTTTCGGGGATATGGGCGAATACAGCAGCCTGGTCGTTGTCTTGTTCATCTTATTCACATATTATCTTACAAAATGCTCAACTTTGTGGCATAAGTTCATATATCCTGGGTCCTTCCTAGTTGATATCACAATCAGGAACGTCTCATTGTGTACATGAATGCTGGGTAGGTAAATTTGTATATCTAACTTGGTCTATAAGCCCAAAAGATGATCTTTAAAGGGCATCAATGACTGCAAACACCAGAGAGATTGCGAAACACAAAATCAACTTTTTTAGTTGGTGCAGTAACAGTAATAAATATAACATCCAATGCACAGGTGAAATAGAATACCAAGAGACTCCCGTTATTGCCTGCAAAGAACACAATGGGGTATTTCCGCTCCTTCCTGGGCGTGCCTCTTGTGGTTTGTCGCCTTTCCTCCACATCATCCCGGTGCAGCAGTACACAATCTATCTCATTAGCATACCTATCCAGTAGAAGGGATGAGAAAGGTGTTGCTTACCATAGTAACTAGGTCTCAGCGGGACGCCTTGCTTGACTTATGAGAAGTAAGATGGTCAGGCATCTTTGCAGTACGGCGTTTACCTACTGATGCCGGGTCAATCGTCACGCGATGCGGCGCGTCTTTCCATAGAGAAGAAGAATAATGCGTGGTTGGTGCGCCCTTCGAGCCTTTCTTGGATCTCTTTTTATCGCTGCCTCCGCACATGATGATCGACAAAGTATTAACGGTGGCTTTGTGATTTTGAGGGTGTAAGACACTGATTCAGCGAACAGGACAACGGATTCCGAACCCAAAAATAGAAGATTTGTGATCAGAGATAAGATTTGGGATGGAGTATGCGGTTTTTTTTTAGTTACAAGAATAACGAGAGAAAATCAGACCCTTATATATGTTTCAGAGACTTTTATACTTCGTGTGAGTCTCCGATGTGTAAGTTTGAGAAGATTCGACATCCAAACCATTTGAATTGCGAGGTTATTCGTCTGGAGAAAGCCAATGGTCAGCCCACAGTTGAGTGTTATGAATTAAGCATGAAGGATATTTCTCCGACATGCGTCACCACTGACATCGGTCATGCGTCTCTAAGTCTCTTTCTTCGTCTTTAAACTTTTACCTGCACATACCTACCTAGTTTAACTGGGCTTGCTATAAGCAAGTTGTATGTTAATCCCTATTGGCAGATACATGCTCGAGATGCTAGGTTCAGCTCTTATGCGGGCGGGTTATTAGCTCTATTTGCCTAACCATTTCTCAACCTAAATCTACATTTATAGGGCCCCTGAAACACCATGAGGAAGCACGCACGTGCATCAATTCTGTGAGCTTGATGAGTCACTTCTTCAACGGCAGTTTCGCTCTGCTGGTGGCCGTAATACTATCAAAGGACAGATTTTGTTTGGCCAAGAGTTTAATCTCGCAATCCTTATCATTAACTAATGCAAGAGTTGCTATCCTAATTCAGCTCCGAGTTTAGTGTGAATGCTACCACAACCCAGCTAATGTTCATTGGCGCAAACCCCTCAATGATGGAGCGCGTGTGTAAATATTACTTGCTGATAATGTGGACTTTTTTCGAAATTGTCGTAACCATTTCCCGTATTTGGACTTATGATCGTATAAGCTTTCTGTTTAGAGATGTTGACTAAGATTATCAGAGAATAAGCTGTCTTCTCATGCGCTCAACCTGTTCAGATATATCTGTAGCCACCCTAAGTAAGATGGGCTAGGGGTCTTAAACATATAAAATGCCCTTTTCCCGTTCGAATTCATCGTTCAGTACAGTTTGTCGAATCACGCCTGAAATGCTTGTTCTCTTAGCTCCGTTGGCTTCTTCAATCTTGCCTACTCCCACAACACTATCGCATTTACCATGCCTTCAACAGCAAAGAAGCCGCTGATCATTGACGTCGATACTCAGTCGCAAAACAAACCATCTTCATTTGCTGAGAAGACGCGCGGCAACGCAACTTGGCACACACTCTTGACTTCACCGGGGACTGCCACCACCTCACTCACTGGAGGTATCGCAACATGTCCACCCAACGGGACTCTAGCGCTTCATCGCCACAAGCAAGCAGAGGTTTACTACATCCTATCGGGGGCGGGAGAAGTAGAGATTGATGGAGAAAGATATCCGGTTTCCAAAAACAACTTGGTCTGGATACCGGGCGATGCAGAGCATGGAGTATTTTGTGAAGATAGCGAACTGAGTTGGCTCTACATTTTTCCTGAAGATAGCTTTGACAATACTGTGTATCGGTTTACCGATGAGGTGAAGGATGTTTCTAAGCAAATCAAGTCCAAGCTGTAGTAATACAACCAAGATTTCCTAACTCACGTCTTAACTCATGTTGCAAATAGCTTTACTACCAATATAGTAAGAACATAAGGCTTCAAGTCTGGAAAGAAATATCATCTGGTCATGAAGGAGTAATCGCTCTGCAGGATAAACGGGCCAGCATGATATGCGTATGCAAAGCTAGGAGTCATCGGAATCGATTCCTGTTGTCAAGGAGTATGCAGCGAAGACAGCTGCGTCTGTCACAACCAGTCAAAACCCTACTAATAACTGGAATGATGATCAATCCACCTCCTTTTTGTTTCCCGAATAGATTAACTGGCCAGACGACAGAGTCGAAAGAAGCCCAAAATCGAAGTAATTAGCTCTATATTAGTTCTCAGCTCGCCAGATCATAAAGAAAGTGTCAAAAGGCTCATGAATCCCGAATTGGCTCAAATCTTGACTCTTCTCCTCAAGAATCTCAAATCCGTGCTTCAAATAGAGTCCGAGACCACGTCGACCCACAGCCGTCAGTACAACATCAAGGCCTAGCTTCCTTGCTTCTTCGAGACCAGAGCTGACAAGCATACTTGCTATCCCCTTACGTTGATGGTCTGGGCGAACCCCAATGTAGTTTAGTTCTACTCAGTTATCGATCAGAGGTTGCAACAGCTGCCTTCATGCTGTACTCACCCATACGTCTTTCATGCTTGTACTTCTCTCTCCAACCATTCATATGTTCTTCCATCTCATCAGTATCATCGCGTGGATTCCACTCCGTTTCCGCGTGACGCTTTGCAAATATCTCCTTCTCTTCGTCGCTCACGTCTGGCGTTTGCGCTGTGAGCCAGCTATCTTTTTGGGACTGTGGCAGAATCCATCGCGCATAACCTACGACATCTCCTGTCTCGAGGTGAACCACTTTTTGATGCCTTCGAACTTCTCTATCCGTAAGTAGGTTCTTGGGGCTTCGATCCGCGACGCTCTGAATCACGGATTCACGAGTTCTCCCAGTCCATGTTAACCTCCACCAAGCTTCATCCCAAAATGCGGAGATTTTGCTCTGAGCAATGTACTGGGCATCCTCCACGCAGCAGTGTGGTTTTAGTTGATAAACGGCCATTGCTCTGGTGAATCTGAAGTATCAACGAGGAGGTACAAGTATGTAAGGTTGATGTTTTTTGCCACGTAAGCAAGAAGGCTTTATCGTCTTATCTCGTCCAGCTACTCTAAATCCTTGTCTGTCGCACAATCCTACGACTGCAGAGCTTTAGGCTATACGGTAGTCAACGAAATCACTCTCGTTTAAATACCACTAATATACACAAGATGAGACACAAGTAAGCAGATAATAACAAAATCCGCACACCATAGCTTTCATAGACTAATAAATTCTAAGCTTAGGTGATATATTAAAAGATATTCTTTTGGCTGCTTAACACATTATCTAAACCTTTGATACTCTCTACACTTCTTACTTATTTTCTTATTTTCTTATTTTCTTATTCTATTCTTCTAAGAGTTATCTTACTACCGACCTGATAATTAATCATCAAGCGAAAAGGCGTCTCAACCTTGTGATTCCCTGTGTTACATGTGGTGAACATCATGGTTGATGATTGTGCGATGACAGCGCTGAAATGGGTGGTGAACTCATCACAATTGAGAAATTGATTTTCCCAAAATTTCTCTCGCTTCACCCCAAGAAATCAGTCCTGTATGACGCAATTGGTTAGCGTGTCAGACTTTTACAGCGGTGTAATCTGAAAGTTCTGGGTTCGAGTCCCAGTACAGGAGATTGTTTTGATTTTTTTCTGCATTCTAGCATAATCAGAAAAGCCTGCGAATTAATAGAAATCGATCCCGATACATTTATTATGTTTTCGATGCGCTTGTCATTATATAGGGCTGCGAAGTTAAGGGACCGAGGTGACAGGGGGCCACGCTGATGCTTTGGTTCATGGTTCACTGGATTTGTATGTTATTCTAAACTTGGGTTTTTTTTAGAAGGAAAACAGATTTCAATTTCTCTCTCGCGGTAAAGAGCACCTTGGAGTCAATGTGATAATTCCATTATTAACGATTAACTACTCAGTCTGCATTATTTCAAGCAAAAAACATGCGACGTTTGACTTCTTTTTCCCAATGTCCAACAGTTCTCTATTGCCTTGAATCGCCCGCTGCCAACTCAAGGAACGCAGCCTGCTTCGGTGGACGACGACGCTGTGAGGTTTACCAAATAAAATCACTGGATGTTAACACTGACTCTATCTCGGGTATGAAGTACCGTGTGAGTGAGTAAAAAGTATACCATATACTCTTTTTGGATGATATCAATACTAGAGAAGGGGGATTCGAGGTCAAGATTTAGTGGCACCGCTGCAGGAAATATAAATTCAGCTTTCTTAGCCGCCTCGATTTATTGAAGTACACTCCATTAACCTCGGAGGAACTTCTGACATTCGCTGCATCCCACAGTGTGATCCACTTGTTGTAATAATCGAAGCTTTGAGACCTCATCCCTAGATCCTGCGTTAAAGCATACATCACTGCCGAGGAAGAAAGCGATTATCTTTAAGATTCTTTTTGAAAGATCTGGGATTGATCATGGGAAAGCTTTATGTCTGTATGCGCAAGAGCCTTTCCAAAAGTATAAGATCTGTAGAGGTTCTATTTAGTTAACTAGATATTTCGACGTTTTGTGCGTATAACTGGTTCGGAGTGTATTCAATACCATTTGTAAGGAGGTTAGCAGCTTGGGGTGAGTCAGTTCGATGAGTTTTTCCGACAGCCGGTCGACTTCATTATGATCATAGCACGGATCTTGGGGGAGAACTTTTAGAACAAGGTGAGCCTGGTTGTCTTGTTCCCGTGCCTTGCTGGGTTCTTCTTCTCGCCATCTGGGGTGTTTCGTGGCACTTCGAGTTGGGCATGTAGGCTCTAAGGATGTTAGCATAAAATCATCCTAGAACGCGTCTCATTCATACGTACTTGTTCATCAGGTCAGATCAAGTGTGCAACGTTCAAGATTGAGCCGAAAATCCCAGAACTTGAGTTGACGATGGTGCATAAGAACCGGCGCCACTTGAATGACAAGCCCATATTTCGTAGGGAGACTGACCAAGATGATCACAAAAGTCATCTGCGAGCAAAAAAAGAGGGGGAGGCGAGTCGGAAGCCATGTCACAAGCTTCTAAAGCTGCATTGTTTGGGCAAGGAGAGAATTAAGCATTGTGTTGACGTGTTGGAGTCTGCAAAAGGGTTGGAACCAAGCTAAAGAGGTGCTGGGCACTGGCAGAGATCTAGGCGACATTGTGATAAGAGTATAAGAAGCTCCCAGCGGAATCAAGATAAGAACAGTGCTTGTATTAAGAGAGAAAATCGCCGCCTCGATAGGAGTTTCTATATCTTTCCTCTCAAGCCCCTGAATAACTTAGTCAAGACCTTGGGGTTCTTCACGACCGATCTACACCTTCAGTGGTACTCATAAACTTCTAGGAACTCTCTAGGGGTTGATTGTAAGTAGAAGCCCAGAGTTAAACCAAAGGTTCAGTATCAAGATGACTGACTGGAGGAAGCTGGCCAAACACATATCCCAATGACCTTTGCCAGAGGTTTTAAGCAGTTAAGGCCAGGGCTTAGCTTTTACTCTAATATTTTAAGAAAATTAAGCACTTCTTATCAGCTGATAAGGAGTGATTTGCTTAATTCTATATTAAGAGCTAGTTATTTATAGAGCTTAAAATTCCTATAAGTACC
>JABCKB010000692.1:0-55408 GCA_013184455.1 Fusarium continuum | reverse complement strand
ATCTAATATAATAAGATTATAAATATTAATTTTATTAAATGTTATTAGTAATAAAATAATTACTAGTATTAACTATAAACGTATTTCTGACTTTAAGCTGATAGGGTCTTTCTAATTTACTAAACAAACTTGTTAAATCAATTACTCAACCATATAGGAGCCTGAAAGGCTTTTCTCTTAAATAGCAGGGCGGGATTATTTTGTCGCCGATAATTGATTGTCATGCTGCTTGTAAGGCTTTCACCAAGGCAGGATTGAAACTCACCAATGAGGTGAGCTATTGACTGTACACAGAAACATTTGAAACCGGATAGCATGACAAGGCTGCGCCACAATCACCCAAATAAAAAGTCAGACGATGAACGGTTGTATCATTCACATCTATAAAACACACTATAACGGTCTTGTTGAGTGCAGTGCTTTCGACCGAGTTGAGCTGTATGAAGCCGCCAGAGCACTCATCAGCAATGTCACAACCGAAACATGGCAGTCATACTCGAGCTGTTAAAGAGCAATGTCCAGGATGTGCGACGTTAACACTGGACCGAATGATGAGTGCACCCAGCATCTCTCTAATATATAACTTCGAAGGTCTTGAGCTAGATGAACTACGATCTGCCCTTCTTTCGACACCACCTTTGATTCTCTTCGTCTCTCTACTCAAAGAGACCACGCCCTCATGTCTCACTTGCAACTTGCTCTGGACAGCGATTCACGAACAGCTTCCGCCGGATTGTGAATTCTTGACTGCATACCAATGCAAAGATTTGAAAGACAAGCTTGATAGTATTTGGATACATGAAGCCTTTACTAAAAAACGCGTGGCTCGCGTGAATATTTACGCTGATGAAGGTGACGAAGTTCCTTTCAGGTAAAAGCAACGCTTACGGTTTTAATAGGAACACCTGCAAGTCGACTAATTCTGCATCGTCCCATTCCTTTATCGTCATCAAAAGCCTCGATGAAAGGAATCCAATCTTGGTTGAAAGATTGCGACGCACGTCATCCACAATGTCACTTTACTATTGCCGGTAACAAAGTTGACCGTTCGTCCATTCTGCCAACCAGAGTCATTGATATCCAAGGATGGCCTGCGTATGTACGATTGGTAACTACAAGCGGCCAGAGAGCAAAGTATGTGGCTCTGAGCCATTGTTGGGGAGGGATTAGTCAAGTTCGCACCACCAAAGCAACCCTACGAGAGCACCACAAACGAATCAACATCGAGGCTCTTCCTCAGACTCTTAAGGATGCTATATACACAACCCACTCCTTAAGCGTTCGGTACATATGGATTGATTCGCTGTGCATTATTCAGGAGGACCATGAAGATTTTGACATGGAATCTCGGAAGATGGCTTCCGTTTACGAAAGAGCATATGTTACAATTGCCGCAACAGCTGCAAATGATGGAACCAAAGGATTATTCCAAACCTCTGCATCGAATTCCTATGTCAAGGTGCCATGTGACTCTCAAAATTCTCAGCTAGGGTCGATGTACTTTCGCATTTGGGATGAGTCTGAAGAGAGGACAGTTACGGATGCACCATTGAATCGACGGGGATGGGTTCTGCAAGAACGCCTCTTCTCCCGACGCATCATCCATTTTGCTGAGAACCAAGTCTACTGGGAGTGTGACAAGCTTTTCGTTGGTCAAGACAGGTCTGATGCACGGGGAATGATAGAGCTGGAGTGCCCAACAAGGTCACTTACGTGTTGCATATTGGACGATTTCCGAGGATTTCAAAGAAATATCCACAAAGGTTACCAAGAGCCTTTCGACAGGTATTCAGATCTGCACAGCATGTGGGCGCAGATCGTAAAGTTCTACTCTAAATGCGGACTAAGCGATCCGAACGACAAGCTACCCGCAGTCCTCTCGCTCACACTTGAGCTGGAAGCCATGTTTGGCCACCCTTTTCATCAAGGACACTGGTTCGATGGAACTCCATTCGTACTTACAGGACTACTATGGCGTGGAATGAAAGACAGCGTATTGACAAGACCATTGCCCCTACGGGCATCGTCGTGGTCATGGGCATCTGTAGAGGGGCCTATTGACTTTGCCGATATGGGGAAAAACTTCTTTGCCGACATCTGGCATCCTACCGAGACTGATGCACAGGTACTGGGAGTAGCGGACCATATCATCGTTGGAGGCTCGAGATGCAAACCCCTTGAACTTTCCGCTGTGGCTCTAGAATGCCATGTCCTTAGGTCTTGCGTGGAGAAAACATCCCAGAGCACTGCCTGTATATCATGCGTGCACAAAGACCCGACTGACAAGTATCTCCACTTGATTTACACTTTAGACCGAGAGTTGGTCGAGGGTGAGCTTGAGTATGATACAGCTGGCGATCGACCGTGTCATGTTTGGCTAATTGCTATGTACGTGCGTTGGATGTCGAAAGAGGCATCTACGCCAGTCTACTATGTCCTTATGGTTACGGAAACATCAGGGCAGCAGCCTAAGAGTCGTGTATTTCGAAGAGTTGGCATGGGCTTCGTTAATGACCCTAAGTGGTTCAATAAGGAACAGAAAGGGCTTTTGGCATTGGTATAATTATCATCAATGATCCTTTTCATTTAAAGCGTGGTCGGGAAATAATAGCTCCAATGTGAGTTTTCTAAGACCTGGATAACGATGCTCTTCAAAATCGAACCTCAGATAGCTGCGAGCACTAGTGTAATTCAAGCCACACGACGAGAGATTCTTCGTGAGGCTTTACGAATCTGGGCCTATAATAACCACACGTGGAATCTATGGTAAGGGAGTCACTAGTGACGGCGAAGGTGGTCGACTTTAGCGATGGATGTAAAGTGATAGGATACTGATGCCGTACGCCTGACGGAGCGAAAGGTCATATGTAACCCTGGAGAATAATGCATCTATTTTTCTAGAAGATGTACATCATCAAGGTATGTGAATGCTCATTTGCTCGTCGCTGGGATTACCGACGTTAAATGCTAGGTCAAGACTTGGGGACAGTTGTTGTTTAAACCACGCGTAGACCCTCCTAGAACTACGTAGAGATAGGACAAAAATTGTCAAATATCATCATGATTCATACTTTCAAGTTTCCACGTCAAGATGTGAGGCAACTGCTGGTAAGGAGGGACTCGACTGACAGATTGTGGGTAACAAAAACCCAAAAGCGACAGATGTATTGCTATGCTGACAAACTTGTAAAGTGAACCAAACTCCAGGAATAAATCACTTGGTAGAAACAGTGTGGAGTTCGTTAAAGGACATATCAGCGGGCACCTTCTCATGATCTAGAAGCACCACTGGATCAAAGACGCAAAAGACCAGAATAGCAACCGCGATACAAACACCATCAAGACCGATGAAGTATCCCTCAGTCTTCATCAACTTTCCATCCCATCCTTCAAGTAATTCGACAGTTCGGTAGATGCATCGGATGTAGACAAAGACGACGGAAACGATCATGGCGTAAATGACACGGCGTTGACCGTTAGCAAGCTGCAGGCCTCGAGTCCTCCAGACAAAGATGCCAAAGAGAATGCAGAATCCAGTCATGCTGACGAGCTGAAAGATGATACCAGCAACCATCAGATTGGCGCCCGGCTTTGTATCCTTTCCTTTATTGGCCGCGCCCGAGGCCAGACCACCACCGCCGGCCTGGATGAGAAGGGAAACAACATCGACGACGAGGAAAAGCCAGAGATAGAGCTTAGGTCGAATTACAGAGTATTGCTGACCGACAGCTTTGATGAGGTAGCCGAGAGCAACGTAGATGGCGGCGGCGACAAAGATAGGCCCGACGACGAGGGTAGTGATTTGGAGGAGGAAGGCAATCTTGTTGTAGGCGCATTTCGAGGACCAAGTTCGACCGATCCATCCAACAAGTTCGATGTAGGAGGCGATGGCTAATACATAGGACGTAGCTTTTCGCTTCTGGACCGAGCGAACGATGTGGTAGATGCCAGTAGCAGCAAAGATGAGGTCAAAGACTATCCCCGCTGCAAGACTGGGGACATAACCGTAGGCGTTTTGAAGACCTGGGATCAAGTCCTTGCATCCATTGAGGAGATCGCCTCGAGCGTAGGTACCGTCTGCTATCGACATATTGACGTGAAGAGAAGTGTGCAGAGTCGGAAACTCGAGAAACTGAGCTTTGAAGAAGAGCGAAAACCCCAGAATGAAAGGCAACTCAGCGGAGACAGATCTGCGACGGCCCTCAGGACCAACAAGTCTCTCAGCCTGGATGTTTGCTGTCCCGAGTCAGTTGCCGATCCAACAGTGAGTCGTGCGCCAAGGCTCTGCCGTCTGTGATACCAGCACAGTCCTGGTTCATTCTGAGAGTTGTCCTGCTCCATATGCTGACAGGGATGGCTGATTAGCGCGCCAAGGGGTGAGACGTTAGATCTTACGGGGTGCGAGGTGTGAGAATAACTGTGGAGAGGCCCTTGACACGTAAGAAGGCGTAGATTACCTTTGTGACATGTCGTTACTGAGTCGCTTCCTGTCGGCAGAAGATAAGCCGGTATGTTTTGTCACTCTCCGACAAATACTTGGTGGGTAAATGTAAGCCGCGAAAAGTGCCGGCTTACGAGATATTTTGGGTTAAAATGAGAATTATTCTGCGCCGCATCATGGCAGTGGGCAGTGTCAAGCGCAGTCAGTGTGTTCAGATAATGGTTACATGTAATTGGCACGTCTATTATGATCGTCTAGGTGTCTGTTCACCAACCTTGAAGCTCCTTTACAGATACTTTCAAGCCCTTGCTAGGTTTAGCGACAATTCCATCTGTGATATCCCGCACCTCGTAGTCCTGTGGTATGTCAAACTTGAATCGACCTACCAACGCGCACGTAAGAGCCATGAGCTCCGCCAGTGAGAACTTCTGCCCAATGCAGCTTCGAGGGCCATGGAGAAATGTCAAAAAAGCGTAGTTGTTCTTTGAACCACCCGAATTGGCTTGTCCTGGTGCCATCCATCGCTCAGGATTAAAGTCATCAGCATCAGGACCCCAGAGCTCGTGCGCTCTGTTAATTGCCCATGGACAAAGAATGATCATGGTGCCCTTGGGAACAAAAGTGCCCTGAATCTGTGTGTCCTTTAGAGCGTCTCGAACGGTGAAGGGAATTGGAGCGTAAAGTCTCAGCGACTCCTGGCAGACGGCGTGCAGATATGAGAGCCCATCGAGCTTTTTAGCATCCACATCGTCAGCAAGGCCCTCAACATTCTGCCGAATCTCTTCTCGTAGACGATCTTGAACGCTGTGATTCTTTGCCAGTAGAAAAATAGTCCAGGTGAGCGCCGCAGCACTGGTTTCATGGCCAGCTGCCAAAAAGGTCATCATCGTGTCTACCAGGCCCTCATCTGTAAAATGACCAGACTCGAGCGCTGTAGAGATGATGTCTGGTGACAACTTTTCATTGGCAGCCATTTGAACTTTCTTGGCGTTGATCAGTCTCTGGGACGTTTCCCTTGCGGCTCTGGACGCAGCCAAGACGCCCATGTTTCGTTGGAACGGGAGATAGTCGGTGATGATGGAGGGAAGAACAAGTTGAAGAACGGTCAAGAGTTTTGCACCGCGACTCTGCTTGACCATAGATCCGTACATCTTCATTGTATCTTCGATACTTGGGTCCGAAAGGGACTTGAACTCGTGTCCCATTCCCGCAGAGCCAACGATGTCCAAGGATGCTCGACTTGCCCAGTCTGCAATGTCGATTTGGGCACCTGGCTCGTCGCTCAACTCTTTTTCGATGCCATTGACCAGCTCTTGAGCCTTTCTCCAGAACACAGAGTACAATTCCTTGATGTGACGGAAGCTGAACGCTGGCATCAAATTCTTTCTTTGCAGCTGTACTTGTCAGCTTTGTGTCGCCCAGCACAGTAGCGGCATACCTTGTGCACGTCTCCTTCTGAGAGTAATAAACCGTAACCCAAAATCTTGCCGACCATTGCACGGAGCAAATGAGGCTTTACGTAGTCATAGCTATTTTGACCCAGAACCTCCTTCAGTCCTTCAGGGCTAGTGACTAGAAGTCTCTCTTGATTGAAGAGATGCCTTGTCTGGTTAGTTTCATACGTATGTTTTGAGGTAAACACTCACTTGTATCTGATTAAGCCATTGTTTTCAATCGTTCTTGACCAATGCCTGAATGGCAAGCCAGCGGGCTCTCGAACAGACTCCGCCCAGTGTCCATTGATAAAGCTTGCGTTCTGGATATTGTTAGTGAAGAGGTTTGAATAGCATCTCAATACTTGCCTTTGGCTGTGGTAGATGCCTCAATGGGCTAAAGAATCTAGGATACAGAAAAACCGTGTACAAAGCCCAAATACTCAAGAAAGCGAGCAGGTACTTTGTCATGTAGAATGGCGCATTTCGAATGGAATAGTTGTGATCGTAAAGTACCTGGCTGTAGACTGCAAAAATAACTGCACCAATAGCCCAGGGCCGATAGCGGGATAGAAAAACGCCAATTCTTGCCATGTTGAGCAGAGTATGAATGAGGAGGAAATCTCACAGAGCTGGGTATTATTTTATGTGTGCCCACTCGAAGTGAGCAGGGGTAAGCAGGGGCTTTGTCTCATGCACTGCCACTGTATAACTGTCTTTTACGCTATTTTGGTGCCTTTGCTTTCAGTATGTCATGCAGAAGAGATGAAATTGAGGCGGAATATGAGTGAATTAACTTCAGTTATAGTCTCAAATTTGTTCTCTAATCAAAACTCTCATTTCAGACTCTGAAACTATTATTCAGACTCTCTCTTCTTGAACCGTAGCTTAACACCCACAGGCGGCATGACTGCTTCCGTTACCCACTGACTCTCCGGACGCACGCCATTATGCTCGGGAAGCAATTCGATATCAAATCGGTTAAGAATGTGGTAAATAATCATCTTCATCTCAAAATCAACCAGAAACCGTCCCGGGCAAGCGTGCTTTCCATGACCAAAAGGCAAATAAGTTGAAGAAGTAGACACAAACGACAACGCCGGGTTGGCATCTTTAGGGCCATTCCCTTCAGACGGACTACCCGTCCTCAAACTTGAAAATCTGAATGGTTGGAACTTTCCTGGATTCTCATAGATCTCAGCATCGTGATGAACTGGATAAGAGAGGATTGACATGGTAGAGCCGTTTGGAAGGAGATGGCCATCGGGAGTCTTTAAACCGCCGGGTGCAACCACTTTGCGAATCATCGCTCTGTTTCCAAAGCCATGTGTGCGCATCGATTCTCTCATAATGCTGTCAGTTTGAATCATCTTTGACACCGACGCTTTGTCAAAGACCCCGCCGTTTTCTCCAAGCACGTCAGCCATCTCTTTTCGTATGACTTCAATGGTATTGAACTCTGCATCAGAGGCAGCAATGTTGATCAACACATTACTGATCGCAACTGCGGTCTGGTGAAAGGATGCCAAGTTGGCTAGGCAAAGCCTATCGGAGATTTGAGATGGAGAAACTTGATTGCCGTGATTGCCGATTGCATATCTCATCATCATCTGAAGGTTGTCGGTTGGCTCGTCGCTCTTTGGATAGAGTTCAGGATTCAACAGTCTCTTAGTCCGGTCCTCGTAAAGAGTCTGGATATGCATTTTGATATTCCATCGTCTATATCGCATGGGCAAAGTGACAAGGAATCCAATCAAAGGCTTTAGCAAAGACGGCGTATAAATTAAAAGACCAGAGTTCAGAATGAACAAATCTGCAAACGCCAGTGAATCTTTCAGATAACTCTTATTCCGGCCTTTGAAATTAGTCAAGGTCGTACACAGGGGAGGGGAGACAAACACAGTGGAAGACCAACGGTAAAGCGACTGGAGACCTGAGCCACAATCCACCTCATAGATTCGTAGACATCAACCCTGTCGTCTTCATCCGGTCGTATATACTCGGGTATGGCATATCTCAGCTCATCATCCACAGCTGCAGCAAGAATCTCGAGAAAGCGACCCATCTCTTTCTTGATGACGATGCTCTGCCATGGATCTTGGATATAACTGGCGTGTCCCGAGTTCCAATCTCCCTTGTCAATCTCACGAAAGCCTTCAATTGGGCTAAGTACAGCATCAGGCTGAGAAGCTGCCCACTGTGAGTGGTGATGTGCTAAATGGACTTCATCTTTGAAGCCCATGCTGGGCAAAACGCAAGTCCTGCCATGTTTGGAGAACTACTGATGTTAGTAAAGCTCATTGCACGCGATAAAGACATACCGTTTGATAGGCCTCGAGAAACAGCTGGCGACAATCTGTCAGATACGACCACTGTAACCTGAACGGGATATTTGATGAACGCTGTAGTCGTGGTAGAGTTGATGGGAGTTTGTGTGAGTTTCTTTGCTTAACAAGATAGAGAACCGCCAGTAAGACAGCAACCAGGAAATAGAATGCCATCGCGTCGAAGTCGTACAGAATGCTTCAGAGATCACCGAGCAAGACCAGGAGGAAAAGGTCCCAGAGCCCAGGATACGTACCCAACCACTAAATTCTTTACAGATCGACCCATCAGCCCTAGCCGAAACGTTACCAGTTTAATTTTAGCTGCAGTAGCTCAACTGTACTGAAAACCGCCCCACGCCACAGCCGCAAGCTCCGCCGACTGTTGAGCCAGTCATCCCATGGCTGGTGTGTGCAGAACGGGGCCAATCATTTGCTTCGGGGGGTGGTTGAATTGATGCTGATGCAAGGGCTGTCTGTGCAGATTTCAACCTTCGGAATGACCGTGGCGTTGCGGTGAGAAACATCTATAGATACTGGATACTTGGATCCTCTGCAGCAGGCAATATTTGGCCCACAACCACAATGGCTCACGAAAAATCGCAGGGTGTAAAGATCATTGTCGTACGTTATTCTCTGCGCCGTGTTGGTCAGTTGCTAACCTTCCAGGCCGGTCTTCCGCGAACTTCCACCACAAGTCTTAAGAAAGGTCTTGAGATACTGGGAGTCAACCCATGTTTCCATCTCGGAGATCCCCCAGCGCCCATCGCTCGCGTCAAAGAGAGTGCACGTGTACTCGCCATTCAAGATCGCAATGAGCGGCTCAAAGCATTGAAGAAGCTGTACGATGGCTTTGAAGCCGTCTTTGAACCTCCAGCCAGCGCCCTTGTTGACGACATGCTGACCATCTACCCTGATGCCAAGGTGAGAATTACATCACATTTCATTGGCGCTTACTGACTACCTCAGGTCATTCTTTCAGTGCGCAAAAATCCCCAGGTCTGGCTGGCTTCGTACCACGGCTTGGGCATTGATCTGCGGTCCCCTGTGTATCGCATCCTTGGCTACTGGATCCCAGGTGTAATCCACTCGAGCAACCTTATCGCGGCCTGGTCAAAGTACTACTCACAAAAATTTGGCCTGGAAGAAGTCCCATCAGCAGAGCTGTACCACAAGCACAACCAATGGGTTCGAGATATCGTCCCCGCAGGTCAGTTACTCGAATACCAGCCCAGCATGGGATGGGAACCCCTGGCTCGATTTCTCGACAGGCCAGAGCCGGTGGGCGAGCCGTTTCCACGTGTAAACGAAGCTGCCTTTCTGAGGAATGTCAAACGGCTTGCTATGGGGCTTGGATCCTTGGTGTGGTTGTGTTTATTTATTGGCGTGTATTCTATTGGATCGTTTGCACGGTCTAAATTTGGGGTCTGAAACAGAGCCGTTGATAGAAAAAGAAACTAACTGCGCCATGGACGTGCGTTTAACCTGGTGTGCCGTCTGAATGTCTATGATGCGAAAACCCAATCCCTAGGCCCCAACAAGACAATTTCGCCGATCGTTCCACACACACGAGCCTTGCGAGGGCGGCCGTTGAAATCTCACGTCAGGTGAGATTGGGCTCTACCGACTCTGGTAAGACTACCGATCGAGATAGCAGGGGTCTTGGCTGCATGTCAGATCCTTAGGGTGCAGCCCCATTCTGGATGAAACATGAATTAATGCACATAAATTACTTAGCGGTGAGTGGCTTTCTTACGGGCCGTCGCCCGCCGCGATGGACCGGGGTTCCTTGGATGTAGAGGCAAAGGGGGCCAGAACAAGCACTGCCGTGGTATCGACGCTTTGATCTGTAATGCTACACAGGGCTTTTGAGTTTTGCACCTAGCATGGGTAGCGATGTAACTTTGCCAAGGCCCGGGTCTTGCGGCGTGCGGACTTGGCTCCGGAGTTGCACTGACAAGAGACAGACATTCTGCTCAACAGCGATTGTACTGTAAATATCCCTACCTATTCACGCTGACAGTTGCTGTTACTATCATCCTGCTTACAATCATGACAGCTCAAGCTGCACTCTGCCTTGCAGCTACGTCCCAAGCCTTGACTGCCTTCGCACTTGGTTTCACAGCCCCCTCGAATTATCTGCGGCCGGTAGTTGTCGTTGTTGTCTCCTTACTCACTTGGCACTTCAATCAAGCCATTCATGATGCGCTGCAGAGTCGTCTTCATGTAGCTCTCCTCTCTACAGGGATGTGGATTCAATGCCTCAAAACATTTGACGATCTGTGTCTGACGAGGCTGTCTTTTGAACAAGAGACAGCCAAGAAGGTATCATCACAGTCCTTCAAAAACCGACTCTTCTTCGGGCTTGGCAACCTTTGGAACATGCGCGGTGTAGGAACGCGTAAACAGATATCCCAAATCCCCCCTTGGTCCAACCAACCCCCGTCTCTCGTACCGTCCCGCGGCAAGGAAGTGAAGAGACATGTCAGAAATGTCGTCACTAGTTACTTTATCCTCGACGTCTTCGCCAATCAGCCGCCTCCAGACCTCGAAAACATGATGTCTCCGCGACATGAGCGGCTCTTGACTCGGCTCGGAGAGATCGGCGCGGAGGAGGCCATCTTTCGCGTTTTCGCGACCTTCGGCTTCTGGCTCAACACGTTCTGCGTCATTCAGCTTATCAACAGCACCATTTCACTGCTGTACCTTGAGCTAAACCTCTACACGGTCGAAAAGGTTCCCCCAATTTGGGGGCGTCTCTCTGATGCTTATACCATTAGGCGGTTTTGGGGCAAGGTGTGGCATCAGACTCTCCGAAGACCCCTTGAGTCTGTGTCTGAGTTTCTTGTTCACAAGGTACTTTGCATGCCGAAAGGGTTTGTGGCACGGTACTCCAAGCTTGTCATATGCTTCTTCATATCTGGGGCGTTGCATTTTCCAGCCGACAGGGCGCTTGGGATAAGCGCTCAAGAATCCAATGTCATCACGTATTTTCTCACAACGGCATTTGTTATAATGTGTGAAGACGGAGTTCAGCATATGTTTCGAGGTATGGGAGGAAATTTGTCACGATATCTTGGCCATATCTGGGTTTTGTGTTACATGTATTGGATGACCCCTTCCTGGGCATACCCAGCTGCAAGGGTTGTACAACCCCAGGATCAGTTGGTTCCATTCTCCATCATCAAGCAATTTCGAGACTAAAGTAATAAGATTTTATTTCTTCTTCTATTGAGTGGTTAAACACGCCGTAATATAACCATCAAGTCTCTATCCACCCGTGCAACACCTCTGGCTTCATTGCCGACCTCAGGCCCTCTGTCCGAAGGCTTACCGTCACGATCAACAAACCGCAGTGGCTCTATGTCAAAGTGGGCAAAAAATAAAACCACCGCTGAAAGAATCTCCTGCTTGGCGTAATTCCGCCCAGGACACATCGCTGCACCGCCTCCATAGGGAAAGTAGTTGCCCGATGCAATTCCGGTCTGGCCTTTTTTGATAAATCTCTCTGGCCAGAATTCTTCTGGTGGATAAGAGGGTGAAGACCAGACTCCAGATGCGTTATGGGCGAGGTATGACGGTGCAAGGACAAGATTTCCCTCCTTGAGCACGTACCCGTCAAGCTCGATCGAGCTGCGTAGCTTGCGAACAACAAAGACTGATGATCTCAAACGAAGACACTCGAGGTATACTGAGTTGAGCAGAGGCAGCTTCTTTAGCTCGACAATGTCGACGTGCCTGCTCTCTTTGTTGACAACGGCAGCAATCTCCTGCCGAATCCTTTTGAAAATATCTGGTCGGCGTAGAATCTCAATGATAATCCAAGAAGTCATTGGAATGGCATTAGAGTTGATTGACCATATAAGCCCCATTTGAAAGCTGGCCCTCCCATCCAGACCGATGCCGTACTTTTCCATGGCAACTTCTCGCTCACGGACAAGCTTGGATCCAAAGTTAGGCTCCCAGTCAGGATCTGTTTCTTGACAGGCACTCCAGTCTAGCTGCTGCCAGCCTTTCTCAAGATAAGTCTTGACAGTCTCCAAGCATCTGTCTCTAGCATTCCAGCCCTTGCGGCAGAGGAACTTGGGGATGCCATATAAAAGAGACATAAAGTCTTCATCGTAGTCCCAAAAGACGTCAGCAAAGTTGGGATCGATATCAAAAACTCTTTGGCCTGCAAGGGCGATTGTCGATGCTCGAAACATGTGATGCTTCATAAACTCGTCAATTCCAATCTCAATCGGTCCTTGGGTGCCCACCGTGTTGAGCTCGTCGATCATCGTGTTGATGAACAACTCTGTAAGAGCCGACACTGCATTGGACCCAATGAGGTGGGACTCGTAGATCTCGTGGAACTTTCTCCATATCCGATCTTCCTCACGAGTCTCGGTTAAAGGCAATCGCGACGAGCCGGAAATATCCTTTGCTACCAAGGCAGCATCTTTTGCGGGAAGTCGCTTGACTTTTTGAGCAACTCGGAGAGCAAACTCCTCAAAGGTGAGCTCTTTGGAACATCGAAAGACCTGTTGAACGTTCCTCGTGCCGTGGATAAGGTAGGCGTGTACATTGCCTAAGCGCATGCGTATGGGCTCTCCATTGTCGACCTTTTGTCTGGGAGGTGTTAGTTAGAGTATGATTGTATAAAAGGACCACTGACACAATAGATTTGAAGAATCCATGAGGGTTTCTGATCAAACTAAGTGCTGAACCGACCCCTGGTAGCACGTATGGAAGTGTCGAGGGCTCCTTGCCTCTGTAGCGTCGATCACAAAACCGCTGCAACAAGTAACGAAGAGTAGTGATACGGTGTGTCGACAGCAAAAGCAAAAGAGCGACTAGGGCGATGGTGCTTGCAGAAGCGTCAAAGGTAGTAGCGTTCATCATGTCGAAATCGAACAAGTCCTTCAAGACTCGCGATGGTATTCTAAGAGAGGGCATTCCGGCAAAGTGATAAAGAACATCAACACCCTAAGTGGATATCCGCTGTCAAATCGACCAGGGTATTATTTACATTATGCAAGGAATTCACGACGCTGGTTTCCGAATCTCCATAAATAGCTTGTCCAAACAAGCAGCTCCATCTGACAAGGCTAGCCATAGGAATCTGAGCAAAAGGTTCGTCGTGACTGGGATCTTGTCTTCCACGCCGCTTAGCTCGGGGCAACTTATCAAACCGGACGGGTCGTCGGGCTACGATATCCACACGCCGACCTTGACCTGAGGCATGGCAGCATGGGTGAAACGGCTAGTAGTCATATCCGGGGGCGATTATGCCGCCTTTGCTGTGCTCAGCCAGGTCTCATCATCAATTTTGTGACGCTATCAACTTGGAATGGTTGGAAATGATAGGCAAGTCAGCATGATTGGAAATAGTGCATGGCGCGGGTTACAACGTCTACAGATAGAGATCTACGATCTTGGTTAGTTATCTCCAGCCCCCACGATATTAAACGTCTCAGTAATGCTGATCCATCTGCCCCGTATGGGTGTGTAAGCTACCAGTTAGTTACATGCATTGCCGTGATGCCCAAACAACCACCATTACCTAAATTTGGGTTAGCGCCATTTGGACTCTGGATTTTGCTGACTGCAGATGTATATACAGGGGATGGGATGTGGTCAAGATTCTCACCCCCATTTCCTCCAATAACGGTGTGACACTCCTTGACAAGGCGAGGCTATGCTAGGAAAGGCAATACCAAAAGACGCGAAAGAAAATGTCTAAGACTGTGGGTTTGCAGGCATCAGAGACTTCGCAATGGATTCACTGTAGGGCTCTCTATCGTCTTGGGTCTGACACGTAGCACTGGGCGAGCGGGTCAAGGCCGTAGGATCAACGTGGATACTGTTTTAAGCTGCGAAATATCTCAGGACCCTGACGGTGACACGAGAAGAGTCAATGCACTCGGGTCTGTTGGGTCTAGTTGAAAGGATTTATTCTGGAACGTAGCATTGATGTACCCTGGGAAGACCTCCATTTGAGCCCTGTAGCCCTACCCGCTTGGGCACTTGTCAGATGCATCTAAGCCTAGACAGCCTCCTTTTCCCGACGCACACACCGCAGTCTGATCCGCTCAGGGTGCTTCACCTTGAGCAAGAAATTGAAACTAGACTGCTTCGCCTCTTCCATGAGGGCCTTTGACGCCGCTGCTTTGAGCGCGCCGTCAGCGTCCGGTTCCACGCTATAGTCCTTGAGGAGACACGCCAGCACGGCCACGAATTCCACCTGTGAAAACTTCTTGCCTGGACACACACGCGGACCCGCGGCCCAGGGTAAGAAAGCGCCGGTGGGCACGGGGGCCAGCTTCTCTTGGCCTGTTTCGTCGCGTGAGATCCAGCGGCTGGGGAGCCACTCCAGAGACTTGTCGCCCCATGAGGCGGATGTTGTGTGTAGGCCTGCCAGGTTGACGCCGACAAAGGTATTCTTGGGTATTGTGTACGAGGTGCCATTGACTTTGAGGGTCTGGTCTACGAGGGTGGTCTTCGGGACTGCTCTTGCTGCACCGAATAACCGTAATGTTTCGTGCTAGTTGGGTGAGTGAAAGTGCTTGAGCTCTGGTGAAGAAGGCTTACCATGATGGCGAGTACACGCTTCAATTGAGGATAAAAAGTCTCGTAGTCCAAATCCTCCAGATTGACTCCGGCTGTCACTTGGTCGACCTCTTCTGCTGCCCATTTCTGCCACTCAGGGTTTGCTGCGAGAAGAATTGTCGCGTAGGCGAGCGTGTTTGAAGTTGTCTCGTGGCCAGCAAGATTGTAGCTGAACAGGTTGCCGTAGATCTCAGAGTCTGTCAAGTGACGGGTACTTTTGCCCTCCGAGTTACCATTCTCTGATGCTCGCACCAAGATGCTCATGAGATTGTCCTGTTCTTCAGCACCGGCATTCATCGCCTGGCGTTCTTCGGCGACCATCTCAGCCATGTACTGACGGAAGTTGACCACGGCGTCTTGAACCTGCTTGAACTTGGAGGGAAGCATCCACGTCGGCAGATTGAGCGTAGCTGTGAATACAGCAGTGAAGAGATTGCCGAGAATGAGGCTCAGAGAATCGCGATATGTGAGGCTGTGGTTCTCCAAAGCACTCTCCAAGCCGCTGCCAAACGTGTAGCTTCTGCCGAATCCAGCAGCTGTGAGGACGTGGAGAGCGAGCACCATGGTATCGCTCTGAGGATTGACGACGCCTTTTGGGTTTGACGCCCACATCTTGAGCATGTCAGTTGCCTGTCGCTTGGATTCATCCCACACAAGCGCGCTGTTCCTCTCATTGAACGGAGGCGTCGTGATCCTTCGGTGTCGCACCCAGTCGTCTCCTTCAGTAGTCACGACATTACGACCAAATATCTCTAGTGGCTTATAAAGAGCAACAGCCTTGACAAAGTCTCTGCGTCTCCGACATAGCTCGTCAGATGCCTTTGCGTTGCCAGTGAAGACGCGGATCTGTTTAGGGCTCGCAATTATGAAGGTATCACCAATTCGCTCTTGGAGGTCATTGATCTTGTCGTAGTTCCAGTCGCGGCTGTTGTACTCGACAAAACTGCCCAATCCAAAGGGCAGAATCTTTCTGAGGAGCGGTTCTAACCAGCTGCTGCAGAGCAGGTAAGGGACGTTTGAGGGATCTATCGGCGTGATCAACACAGGAAGGCCAATAGCCTTTGCTTTTCTGTAGTTGTAGATGAGCTGCACAGTGCTGAGGCCAGCATATGAAAGAAAGAGGACGCCGATGGCGTATAAAGGTGAGATCATGGTGCTTGGTCTATGAGTATCAATAATGGTTGTTGTAAAGTTGGGTTGAAGGGAGAAGGTGTTAAGTACCCCGGGTTACAGTGGGCAGCACTAATTTTAGAGCCTGCCAGCCACTGCACGACACTGATGTATTTGTTTCAGCGCCTTGAGAGCCTGTAACCTTGTCGAGATCTAGGGGAAAAGGCAGTAAAGAATTACAACAACATAAAGTGCTTCAGCTAGAAAAGCATAAGATACAGCAGAGTTTAGTTTATTCAGAGGGATTTCCCAATCTATCGATGATTTTTTAATTACTTTTCCTCCAACCTGTTAAAGATGGTTATTTTTCTACCTAATCTTTAGAGCACATCATGGGAAGGATGCTCTGGATTTAGCCTGCTCACAGTGAACTGCGTGCCGTCTTTCTCAGACTAGGTGCTGTAGTGCTTCATGTCTCTGGTCTCAGTCAAATGTCAAAGGATGCGAGGAACATAAACTCAGTTTTTTTTTTTATGTACAGTCTCATCATATTCATTGCCAACTAACAGTTCATAACCTTGAGTAATGGCTTGAACGCGCTGAGCCTTATAAGCTCCGTCTCATGCCGCTGTTCGAGGATAACAGGGAACCATCTCGCCGGTCCTGACCAGGCAAGAAAAGAAATGACCCAAAAGTAGCCCGCCAGTCGAGCCAAAAGCCTGGTAGCCTTGTACTTCCACAGCGGAAGAAATAAGTCTCCAAAAACATCCTCCAGCATCAACCCGATTAATTGCGTGGCAAAGAATTGAATGGCTCCGCTCCTTGTCGCCGGGACATTGCTTCCCATGTCGCTTGGGACGTGTACCAAGCCGGATAACGAGAAAGCAATGAGAATCTTGAGATATCGCGAAAGCAGCGAGTAAGATCTAATGCGGAAAATGTTGTTGACAATCCACGTTGCTGTGCCTCGAAGATTGTTCTGCAATCCTTGATGCCAAAACGTCCTGAGCTGTTAGCAATAATTCATGTGAGCGGCTGTAACACTTAACTTACGACCAGAAACTTCGAAGACAGTAGGACTCTGTCAATTCACCAAAAATCGGTCGCCAATCTTTAACAACCTTGGGATTCATGATGACTGATGCAGCTGAAGCCAGCGAGTAACCGCCTTGGATAAAGCAGAAGATTGACACCACTGTGGTGATGGTCGCGATGTATCGAACTTGCAGCTCTGCAAAAGTCACCTCACCGAGACGGCGAAAGAGAGGCACATACTCGGGCGCCATGTACTGCTGATCCAGACTCAGTTGTGTCGTGATACACAGCTTGTGGACAAAGTAGCAGAGCAATACTTTGAGGAGATTGATACAGACAAATGGCGTAGCAGCTGGCACGTAGGTCGGGTCTTTGGAGTCAAAATGGTGAATATTTCTGATCTCCCAAGGCGTGCCCAATCCCCTCATCGAAGACGCAACTTCCTGGCCAAAGACATAACGCGATCGAAACTCTGCAATCCTCGACTGAGGCTTCTCATCTTTCTTACCGCGATCATCTGCGTACGCAATCTTACGAACAATCATGCGCTCAAAGTAGGTCAACGAGATCTGAGGAAATGCCGAGATGATGGCCCTGGAGACCCATCCCGGCGGTTCAACAAAGTCTTCAAATGTGGCAAGGGCAACAAAGGTAGAAATGAGAAAGATGATAAACCCGATTGGCCGCAGGATTGAGCTGCGGGACGTGAAGCCGGCGATATAGATGAAGAAGAATTGCTGGGCCGTTGAGATGACCAGCGGGTGAAGGTAGAGACGACAGGCCATCGTTGCAGAGGACGTCAGAATGTACTGAGGCATACCAAGAACCTGATCTTCTGAAAGGTTCGGTATTAACAAGCCGTCAGTGTAAACGGGGATTGTCATGAGAGAACAAGCCTGGTCTGAGTTGTCATTAGGGCTGATGAAACACTTCCCGCAGAAAGAGTGTCGGCCTGCGCCACTGAGCTAATTCATGATGATAAACACAGGGCATCCTTGTTCACAGACCAGCGGTTACACAGCGATGCCATGATGATGTCCACTGCCACTTCATCATCGACAGAGCCTATTTTCTGAGATAAGCCAGCTGTGCAAAACCACCACCGTAAGCGTCTTGGCGACAGCCCTTTTGTCGGATATCGGACTAATAAATCCATCCAGCCACCCGTTGATTCTAACGGTCTTGAAGCTTCTGCCGTGTGGAGATCGCAGCCTAGGGGCAGATCCTTTGATGCAACCACAGCTATGTAATCCCTACACTACCCTTATCATCCTGGCCCCCGAGCTGGATAACCGATTCATCCCTGCTCTAAAACCACACCCTGCTACATGTATTAACTATGACTCCATCATCTCCGCCAAAGCTTCCCGCGCCGGTTGATTACTACCTAACTCCTGGAGGCCACGGAGCCGAGTTCCGCATACTAACAAGGCTTAGCGATTACTCGACCGGAACACAAACTCCCTTGGAATTGTCGGGGCCTACCGGTGAGGATTTTGAGGCTTGGCTTGACAGGTACTGGGGCGCATCGATTCGGTGTCTTGAATCCATATTGCTTTGCATATTGTGCCTCCACTTGCGTACGGAGCGACACGAAACTGCTGAATATGACAGCGCTTACTCTTTGTCATTTGATTAGGTAGACGTAATTAGAATCTGAGCTTGAGCCCACCGGCTGACTTGGAACGGAGCAGCCTGCAGCATTTCACCGGTCTTCTCATGTTTACCTGTTTTCGAGTCACATCAGGCATCTGATCGATTCCCTCGATAATACGCAAGTTGGTTATCCCACTCGAGTGAATCTTGAAGAAACAGAGCCCCAGGGTAGACTAGGTCTGTCATTACAGCACAGCAAGCAATTGCAATGGCTCTCAGCAATCTCTCTATTGGGGCTATCTGCTGCGTGCTCGTAACCATCGTCGCTCTGGCCACAAGAAAACAGCCAGATCCGAGAGAACCAACCTATGTCAAAGAAAGGGTACCATATTTCAGTCATATCTATGGGCTCTTGAAGCATGGCTTGCGTTACTTTGACATCGTCAGGTAGGTCTTGTATCATCGCCTTTGATCATCTGCTTATCCCGACAGCGCTCAACAGCCACACCCAATCTTTACGATTGACATGTCTGGACAGAAGAATTACATTGTGACGTCTCCAGAGCTCGTGCAGGCTGTTCAACGCAACACGACGTCTCTTTCGTTCAGCCCGGCTATGATCCCCGCATTCCGGCGAATGATGGGATTCGATGAAGCTGGAATTGAGCTCATCTTTCGTGACGCTCATACTGAAAACGGCATGTATGGGGAGATTCACAAAGTCCAGAAGGCTTCGCTACTTCCTGGGACAGCATCACTGGAAGAGCTATGCACCCTTATTCGTGGCAAACTTTTGAATGTTGTCAACGAGCTTCCTTCAAGTCAGACGATTGACCTCTACGCTTGGGTTCAAGATCTTTTTATGAGAACAAACAACTCGGCTTGCTTTGGCGAGAAGGATCCTTTCACTCTTGACCCATCACTAAACTCAACATTCTGGTAAGTAGCTTAGCCTTGCAGAAGTGCTTTAGCTAAAACTAGCAGGCTGTGGGAGGCCAACATCAAAGTCTTTCTATTAGGAATTCCGTGGTTTCTGAGCCCCAAGAAATGCTCAACCGCACAACAAACCCGAAAAGAGCTTGTTGACGCGTTCTTGAAATATCTCAACGATGACGGCTTAGACTCTGCCTGCTCCTTCATCAAGGAACTCTCCGGTCTCGGCATCCGACGGGGTTTGAGCAATGAGAACAATGCTCGCGCTCTACTCGGCAGCATCCTAGCAATCGTTGGCAACACCATCCCCACGACATTCTGGCTATTGATCTCGATATTCTCCAGACCTGATTTGCTGAAAGAAATCAGATCTGAGCTTGAAGCCACACTGGAAGACCCATCAGCACGTTCAGGGGTGTCGCTGGACTACATCGCCGTCCGAGAAAAGTGCCCTGTCTTCATGTCTACGTACGATGAGGTACTCCGCATGACAAGTGGCATTGCAACGGTGCGGTACACAAACGAGGACACGCTCATACAAGACCGCTGGCTGCTCAAGAAGGGAGCTCAAGTCCAGATGCCAACAGCATTCATCCACGCTGATCCAACCACTTGGGGGGCAGATGCAGATGTTTTTGACCACACGAGATTTCTCAAGTCAAAGATCCTCACCAGAGACCAAAAAGCTCGACGAGCAGCAGCGTTCAGGCCATTCGGCGGTGGTAACACACTCTGCCCTGGTCGTCATTTTGCGTCTTACGAAGTTCTTACTTTTGCGGGAAGTGTCTTGCTTGGCTTTGATATGACGCCTACGACAGAGACTTTCAATGTTCCTCAGATGGACCGATCTAAGCTACCCCTGACCTCTCTCAAGCCAGCGGGTGATGTTAAGGTGAATTTGATAAGGCGGAGTGGATGGGAGAAAGTGCACTTCAAGTAGCCACTGTAGCATAGATCAACGGATTCATAACCATCACGACATTCGTACACCAATCCCTTAATCCTCAGTTCAACTTACACACACGTATTACGTTTGATTCAATGCATTACAACGCACAGTTGACGAGGAGGAAATTCTGATCCTTTCTCCATATGCATAAAAGGCGGCAACAAAAATTGAATGCAAAAGAACCAGAATGTCAACATCTCGAGAAGCCAGGAAGTCAACTCACGCAATTAAAGTTGATGTTGGGTTATTATGCCGATCACCAAGCTGGATAATCAATCTGGAAATGAAATGCAATACATGGCTCGCTCTACATCAAGGTTCCTCGGCTCCCAACAGCTGACCCCCCTTGTCCATTTCTCAGCTCAGCAGCCCTACCGTTAACAAACTCATCATACACCAATGCCAGTCGACGTTTTTCATCTGCTTTGATGCTTGCTTGCGAAACCTGTAAGCTTCTCTCCAGATGTTTCCAGGCAAGCAAGACTTTGGGTTTACTGTTAGCCTCCTTCTTTGGCTTTTGATCACCTCGTACTTCGAGTCCGCGGCGAGCCGCTCTTGTTGACTTTGCCTTGGAACGCAGCCCCCGTACGATATCTTCATACTCCGCGAGGGTTCTGAGATTGTTCTGCCCCAAGTCTAGCGAATCCTCAACTTGGCCGAACCGAAACTGCAAGATATCTGGCTTCTGCAGGGCTTTGTTGACTCGGGCCCTTGCATTTGCTCTTTTCGCCGAACCAACACCGGGCACTTCATCTGCGAGGTACTCATGGATGGCTTCTAGTTGCGCGTTAGAGATAAGAGCCTGCAGATCTGCCCCAGAATAGTCTTGTGTCATGGCAGCTATCTCTCTTAGCCTCTCGTCGAGCTCAACTTCAAAGTCCTGAGCGAGCTTCAGTTTGTAGAGAAGACAGCTGAGAATATCGACTCTATCGTCCAGGTCTGGTAAATCGCATAAGAGCGACTTGTCGAGACGGCCTGGACGGAGTAATGCAGGGTCAATGAGGTCGGGTCTCGATGTAGCAGCCAAGACATAAACGCCGGAGAGACCTTCCACACCATCCATCTGAGTCAAAAGTTGGTTTACAACCCGATCGGTCACCCCTGTCGAGTCGCTCCCACGCTTTGGCGCGATTGAATCAAACTCATCGAAGAAAAGTACGCAAGGTCTCGAGGCGGCTGCTCGCTCAAATAAGTCACGAATAGACTTCTCAGAAGCACCAATGTACTTATTGAGGATTTCAGGGCCCTTAACAGATATGAAATTGAGTCCACATTCGCCAGCAACAGCGCTCGCTAATAATGTCTTCCCGCATCCTGGGTATCCGTAGAGAAGTAGACCAGACCGCAGTCGAAGAGGGCATTGAGCAAAAATGGGGGCATAACGAGTCGGATATTCGATTGTTTCTAATAGAATCCTCCTTGTCTCTTGTAGCCCGCCAATAGAATCAAAGCTCGAATTTGATGTTGCAAGGGACATATTTCGTAGGGACACTGGGGTGAATCCTTTTAAGGCTTCGTCAAAGTGTTCTCTTTTGAGCGTCACCGCTATTTTGTTGCCGTTCTCTGCGTCAGAAATGAAGCGTACCAGGGCAGCATACTTAGCTCTTTCCACAAGGAGAATCAGATCTTTGGGCATATAGCTCTCGGTGAGGTTTGTGAGATCTGCGAAATCGACATCGGGTTCGAAAGTGCACCCGGGGGTAGTGGAGGACGTTGGGGCCAGTTCTTTGGGACTGGACACTTCCATCCATGACTCACTACTATACTCCGGGTGAACTCCATCAGCGGTTGCTGGTCGGTTAGAAACAAACACACCATTCCTTTCCATGTCGCCATTCTTGAAGCTTGTACCCTGCCGGATCACCATCTCCAAAATCTTCCTCCTGCACTCCTTATTGGACACGTCCAAAGGGAGAGTTTCGCGGAAAACATGGTTTGCAACGACAATGTTATGTAGAGACTCCTTTGCCTGAGCTGTTGCAAGCACCATGACCCTACTGCCTAGTGAACAGTGCTTCTTGATAACGGCAGCAATCATTTCACTCATCTGCTTGGCACGCGTATTCTCGCCGCCTACCGCTAGTTCAGTCTCGACCGGGCACAGTTTGTCAAGATCGTCTAGAATGACAAGGCCTAGACCACCCAGTCTCGCACTCAGGGCTGCTTGGAGGAAAGCTTGCTCGAGTGTATCTTTGATAGTGGCGAGAGATTCCTCATTTGCTGACATCTTTTGATAAGATATGTAGGTACTATGAAACAAACAATCAGATCGCAGTTGATGCCCGATCAACAAAGCGGTGGAGCTTTTGCCAGCGCCAGAGCCTCCTGTGAGTAAGACCGATGACTCGTGCGATATATATGACTTGATCTTGGAAATGGTATTATCGACGCCAGCAAGGACGGGAACAGGATAGGCCAGAATGTCTAGCAGGGAGCTTTTGCTTGAGTTGGACAATGGCGAAGGGATTGGTGTCTGAACGTCAATAGAGAGAGATCGGCCTGTGCCAAGAAACCAGTTGCAGGCAGGTTTTGAGGGCCCAGTCAAAGCTGCGTCGAAGCGAAGAACTCCACCTACCCAACCGGGAAGCATAGGGGTTGAAGAAAGAGGCCCCAGAATGAGACCATCCGTGAGAGGGCCGTCTAAAATGCCTTTGAAAACACTAGGTTGTTCGTACATATTGGTGATAGACTGGGCTGCGTTTCGGCGTTGTGCATTTGCCCTCTCTCCCAGTCTGGGGGCAGATGAAGTTTCCCTTGAAGTTTCCAAGAACGGGTACACATAAACTCGTTGGGAAATCGACCCTGGTACCGGCGCAGTTGTTTTCGTTGGTATTTGCTGTTCGGGGGCAGCCTCAATCTTGACGGGTACTCCAACCATGCCCTCAGAAACCAACGCCGTGCAAAGTGAGGACGATAAGGCAGCATGCTTGTTGTCTGGTGCATTCTGCCACGCCTCTAGCCTCGCGATAACTTTGGGGGCAACCCAAATAGAGTTCCCACCAGTCGTCTCCTGGTCGTATTGCGAGTTGACTTTGGCCAGAAAGCTTGGCTGGTGAAGGATCGATACGGATACCCAAGTTATCCCTTTCAAAGGCTCTGAAAGTCGTACATCGCGGTCCACCCAGACTTTCAGTCCTTCATCGGCATCGTCTTGATTATTCCTGAACCAATGAGCATAGCAACTTCGGTCAATTCCTCTGAAGAACATTTTGGCTCGGGTTGTTTCCCGTCCTCTTGCATCTGAACCTGCTTTCCCGCTACTTCCTGTTTGTGACCTACTACGCGAAAGGTTTGGCCGAGATTTGGGTGCAATAATGACCTCTGCGTTCGGAGACAACTTGGCAAATGGTAAAACTGGGGGCGGGTCAAGAGAAACGAGTCTGATGCTTGCTGTTGTTGTTGGGGAAAGATGTAGAGTGATGGGATGTGTTGTCTGTCTTGATCCGTTGGATTGACCATAGCCTGGATTGGGCAAAGCACGGACTTGCCTGACTAAGTTGAACTCCAGAAAGTTCGCGTGAAGTTCTATAATTTCCCAGTCCTCCGGCGTTAGAGGTTCGATATTGACTGTCTCTACCAGAGGCGGATCCAAATGTATCGCCACGGCAATGTCTTGGCCGTCAGAGAGCCCCAAAGTGTGAGCAAACGCTGCATCGATATCTACCACAGGGAGCTCCCTTTCAAGGCCGCGCCTTTTACCCCCGGCCAGCCTATCTCGGCTATCAGATGAGTAGACCTTTTGCCGACTCTGCATTCCCGTCCACCCAACGAAGACTGATCCAGGGCCATACGGATCCGTTGACTGGTTTGAATCCGTTGAGAAACGGGTATGATATTTCAACTCTACCACAACATTCTGTGATGGCTATAACGATGTTAGCACGCATTCCGAGCCCGTTGATCCAGACAGACGTACTGTGTTTAGATTGATCAGTGACGAGAATGAAGAGGGCGGTAAGTTGACGAAGCAATTTTTTAGATCAGAAAGAGATAGCTTTGCAGCAATAGCCTGCCATCCACGGCTTTCTTCCCTCGTTGCCATTTTGAAAGTGGTTGTGGAAACTGATGTTCAGCGGAGAGCCGAGGTTGAAGGCCACGGGTCTTGTGTTAGGTAGGCATTCGAAGACATCACATGACTTATTCTCCCGAGACACCCGGCTTGTTCTAATTGAGGGGATATATCCTGCTTAACGTAGGGTAGCATTATGGGAGACAGGGTACTGTTGACCAACAGCGATTATAGGCACAAATATAACTCCTTGAATAAGGTTTTTCTTGTGGGTATTCTCTTTATTCTCTATTCTTATTAGCCATGCCTTACAGGACCTGTCTCATAAACTACTAAGGCTAGCCCTATTTCCAATCTAAATTTAGAAGAGATTAGATAAAGTCTTACAATGGTATTAAAAGCCATTGTAAACTCTTAATCGGTATATTACTTGAAGTTTTTTCACCTAGGAATTAGTATCTACTATCTCAGCTTTAAATAATATACAATACTTGAAAACCGTCTTATCATACCTACTACCCATGGTTATCAATTCACAATATCCAGATTCTCACAACTTGGCCTTTTGCCTCAACCACACCCATTGGAATGCTGTAGAAGTCCTCAACTCGGCTGCGTTTCAATGAACGGCTTCAAAGCGCCACGTCCCAGAGCAGTTTTCATCCTACTAGACGGTTGATCCAGTCCCAGTGCCGCAGCAATAGCCTGTAGAGAATCAGTATCGCCATCTCACTGTGCACGTCACAACTGACCCGATTAAAAACGGCTCTCGCTCCCACTGGATCATCTACATCACATTCGATGTAAGCTTCGCCGTTGATTGGTCTCGCTGGTAGATTCCTGGGAGCCGAGTTTGCGGGGCGAGCATCATCCGTTGCAGGACGCTTTCTGTGTGTTTCCACCAACAGGTGAGGAGTTTCGGGGCAGTGCTCGGCAATTTCTGGAACCCATTTCTCTGCCACGTTTTGGTAGCCGTTGATTCCATTCTGCTTTGAGAGAACGATAAAGACATGGGTTCCGTGGTAAGCGGACAAACGAAGACCTCCGTATGCTTCTTGCCCAGTTGTATCGTGTAGAGCGAGGCGGATCACCTGGTTTCCAACTCTTCATAAAATTAGCAAGGGCGTAAAGGTGGTATCTGGTGATTTATGGGAAAGTCGTTCACTCACTTGACCTCTACAACAAAGTTATCAAAAGCCTTTGACGTGTATGCGGCTCTTTTTCCATATGCGTACGTCTGAATCAGATTGCTCTTCAGGGCATTCCGGTCACCGATAACCACGATTCTTTAATGTCAGTATGTACTCCGCTTGGACTCATGTAAAACTCACTTGATCGTTTTCTTTGCTTGATACCCCCCCAAAGCCGAAGCAAGCAGACGTGTTGACGTTCTCGTCTGTTCCGTTTGCGGCACTCGCTGGGGAGCGTACAATGCTGATTGAATCCTTGGTCTGCTGAAACCAGTATTCACAACAGCAGGAGCCGTTGTGTTCGCACCCATTCGTTCCGTCAGCAGGACTGAAAATGTTGATCCAGGCGCCAAAAGGTCGATATCATCGGCTGTGATGGGTAGCCTAAATGCAGAGATGACAGATATGTCGTTCAGGCTCATCCCGGAAAGCATGCTCCACGCGTTGGACGGAGCACTGGATGATGTGAAAGAGACGTCTGATTCGTTCAATTGCGTTCGACTGTATACTCTTGACTGTTCGAGCTCTTCTTCAAATCCACTCTTTGTCACAATTGAGGGGTTTGAAATAGCAATAGATGCTCGCTTTTGAGATATTGACACGAGACTAGCTAACGAAGAGATGCTCGACCGCTTGAAGCTGATGGATGACAGTCGACGTGAGATTGTAGACGACGTATCATCAAGAAATTTGATGGATCGAGCATCTGAAGAAACAGCACCTTCAAGCTTTTCAAGCCGTTGTGTAAGAGCTTCGTTCTGCTGTATAATGTCTTCCATTTTCCTAAGGAGGGTTTTGAGATTGCTCTTGGCATCTTCCTGGGAGTTGCTAAACGAGTCAGTGCCGAATAGTGGAAGGGGGGGGTAAAGGGCCTACCTTTGCAGAACAGCCACCATAAGTGACAAGGAACTCTTTTGACTTTCAAGCCGTGGCATGAGAATGGTAACCTTCTTTTCGTTCCATATCCATCGCAGACGATTCATGGGTCCATCTTCTCGGCAAATGATTGACTCAAGCTCTGAAACTGTCAAGACTGAATGTGTAACCACGATTGAGAGATGATCTAGTTGAATGAGGCTCTTCCGTGACGTCTCAATTCTGTCAAGCGACTCGATAAGCGATTGCACCGAGTATAATGTCAGCTTCATATGCTCCACGTTTTGAAGAGCTGCCGCTGCTGAATTTGGCGCATCTACAGCGCTATCAATAAATGTTGATAAGACTCCGCATACTTTACCCGCGGCGGCTATAAGCCCGACAATGGATGCGGCGATGCTCAAAGGGTCAGCCACGGGCGCTATTGAACGGCGAGGTAGCGGGAACCAAGCACCTGCCTGTGGAAGAAGTTGGTTCAATCAGGAGCAGGGAGAGGTTTTGGTCATCCAGCTGTGAGCCTTGCGGCTGAGTTGGCAACACGAGGCGTTTTTGTTAGTTCGAAAAGTGAATATGCAGCCAATCAAGGGTACAGATGCACAGCCTGGTTATTGAAGCTGGCCTATGGGGGCTTTCAATTCAGCCCATAACTAATGTTTCATGTCTTGTCACGAGAGTGAGTTTCAGACCAGGCGGTTGAAAATGGTGACGGGTTGAGAAAAAGCAATACCCCATGCATTCACGTTGGCGATGAGTAACATTCTAAGACTTGAGATATGCATTCGTCACGCTACTCAACCGCTCAATTATGAAATTAATGTGCCATTAGAGTTTCCAGTTATAATTTTACAGGCAAGGGTTACTATATTTTCAGCTAAACATGCCCAGGTTAAGAGATAGGATTGTGTCGTCTCGTAAACAATCGTCGCTTTAGCTCAGCTGATATCGCAAGACCCCTGAATGTAACCGGGATGTGAATCAATCTGTTGTAATTATGTAAGAGGACTCACGGCTTGACCACCAACGTAAGAATGATGGATGAGGTAACAGACATATGTGATACTCTAATATGCTTTTAAAGGACTTTTTTCCTTCTTCTACAGACTCGACCAAAGATTTGGAGTGTTCTCAGGTGTAAGTACTTATTGATTGGCACTACTTGAGACTTCACTTACGCTTAGCACAGCTTCAAATAACCACATACCTCAATTCAATCACGTCTTTCTATCTCTCAAGACACTTTTTTAACATTCATTTCCCCAAGTCTTTTCTCTTTACCACCTTTATTTTCGTCGCCGCCCAGGCAATCCTCAAGCCATCGATGTTACCAAAAGGTCAAACGTGTTTGAGTCTCGTAGTTCATGTGGCGTTAATGGCGTTGCCAACGGACAATACGGTGAATTTTAGGACTTCAACGGCTGTACCGGTCACATCACAAACCACCTGAGTCCAGAATTGCACACACGCTACTTTATTGTAGAAACTCAGCTAACATACTTTCAGTGCTAGCAAACACGCTTCAATGTTCCAAAAAGCAATGCCGTGAACTTTCGGGCCATGGGAATGGAACACATAGTCCTACGTGCTACCTACCTATACGAGGGTGAAAACTGCAAGGTTGAGATTGCAAAAACGAAAAATGCGATTACCGCCACAGATCAAGAACTGGAAGTGCGCTTTCAAGTGCTACGCTTGGGTTTACCTCCTAGTGGTCTGGAATGCTAACACTCCTACGAATGATGCTCAAGTATTCGCAAAGTTAGAGCGATGAATTACAATGATTCGCCGAGAAAGAGACTTTTTTTACAACTTTAGACGTTCAGTCTTTGCCCATCGTTGTCGATTCTTCAGTTTTATATGTCAGTCCAAGTCAACATAACCTTCCACTTGAGCCATTTTCTTTATTTAGCGTCACCGAACCTTCAAGGAATATCTCTGTTAGTTCAGACTTGACTAAAGTAGCCGCATCGTCGCGCAGCATGAATGTGACACTTGGCAAATAACCTTGTTTAATAGACAGCGTGGTAGGTTGGAATTTTATTTTACTTAAAAATAGGTCTTAAGAAACCCATGGGAGCAAGAATGACGCTGGAAATCCCCATGCTGTCTCAATGTGACTGTGACAGTGACTATTCAAACCGGGCGATCGGCCGACCGCTCCATTCCAAATTGCAGATGTCCAATCGATAAAAGAGCAAATAAAAGGTAAGTATATCTCAGTCTACGTACATCCATAAACTAGCCTTACATCGACCAGTACAGGCGTAAAAGTCTAAGCTCTGTGGCGAGAATGGGTAGGTCTGGAATGGTCGACGCAGATCATAGCGCGTTGCGGGAGTAAAACGAGGCGTCTGGCCCTGAAACTTGGATCTAAAATTGGAAGAATGTCTCTTTGGACACCGTCACGGCACAGACCATCACTGGGCAACCTTTCTCAGCGGAGGCACCTTCAGGTGCAGTGATGAGGATGGTGCGTCATGGCTTGTACTATCGAAAGCCAGATTCTATGTACAACGGTGATTATACGAGGTGGCGCTCGTCATCGTGGACTGATGTTACTGGAACAGCGGATCAATCAACGAATCCGTCTTATGTTTCGAAAACTAAGCCGGACTCGAGTTGATTAAGCTTACCTACAAACTTATTAGCTGGCCTTCCCCCACATAAGCTTGTGGTGAGCTCTCAACCTCATCTTCCTCAAGCTTCGCATCCATCATGTTGTTCCAGAATTTCCTCTTCGCTGCTACCATAGGCCTCGCCGCAGCTGCACAATCCTCGGGCCAGAGCTGCGGTCGCAAAATAGCACCTTGCCCCAAAGACAGCAAATGCAAGCCCACTCTCGCCAACTGCAAGAACCTCAACAAATGCCCTGGTACGTGCTACTTCAAGAACGAGTACCAGACCTGTGGAGGCTTCCGCACCAAGCCTCCGCCGCCATGCAAGAAGGGCACGCACTGCATTGACGATCCTCGAACTCCCGGTGATTGCGGCATGGCCTGTGATAAGCCGGGCATTTGTGCGCCCAAGAAGCCGCATACGTGTGGAGGAATCACGGGGAAGAAATGCCCCCGCGGTCTCTACTGCTACGATGATCCTTCGGACGAGTGCGATCCTAAGAATGGTGGATCCGATTGTGGTGGAATCTGCCTGTAGCGGGTGGTACGGTATGGTGGAAATTGTACTCCTTCGACGTGGTTATCTCGACTTTCTCTTCTGCAGGTGTTGTGTAGGTACATTATATGAACACGGTGATTGATAAGTCAAATATGTGAGCCGTGGTGATCCAACGTCCTAACTAGCAGTCCAATCCTGCATCCGAATTTCTAAGCCCTCGGAACCACCCGAGCAACCACATGGAAACAGTTGTAACTTTTCTCACGTGGTCAATTTGGGGAAGCACAAGCTGAAACAATGTCAGCCGTAAAACGGGTGATCGCCATGCATGAAATCCACCTCCTGGCAAGCTCCGTAATGTGTTTCAAAACATTGGTTTCAAACATCTCATTTAAAACAAGTGTCTTTTCCCTGGCGCCAAACTCCAATCATTGCTTCAATCTCGCACCTCTTTTTATGAGCTGAGAATCCTTCTGATCAATCAGCATTTTGTTCTCTCAATGTGAAGTGAGATTGGATGGTTCCCAGTCCCGACCAGCCAATGACAGAACGTAGCGCGAATCCCTTCATCAACTCCAACCACGGGAGTTTCAAAAACGCGGCTCGAGATTAGTTTCCATCTCGACAATGTTAACATACATCCATTCATCACCTCGCATGCACAAGCAGTGGCCAGTCCCAAACTTGAATCCATATTTAATACCAAATTCTTACAGAAGCTGCCAGAAAACAACTACAATGCCAACAGCTAGCAAACCAGAAGCAGTAACAGAGTCAGCAGCATTAGAATCATCAGTTGTAGATTCGGATGCAGACTCGGCGGTTCCAGTGATTGTGAGAACAGCGTCGTCCCCAGTGGTCTGGTCAGCTGTTGCCTCGGCTCCACTGCCTGACGCTTCCGATTCAGTGGTTTCTTTGGGCTTGCTGACTGAGGTATTGGTTGAATTCGGGGCGGTTTCGACGGCAGTGGTCTCGGAAGGCTGCCCAGAAGTCCCGTCACCTGAGGCCTTCGACTCTGTCTCCTCAGTGCCCGCAGAGCTAGTCTGTGCGGCTTCTGCCGTGGTCTTCTCAGCCTCTGTGGTCTGCTTGACCTCATCGCTTGTGCTGGTAGTCGGAGTATCTGCAAGTGTAGTCTCATCCGTCTGTGAAGACTCTCCAGGAACATCAAGATCAATAGGATGCCCGAGTTCTGCATCATGTCAGATTTGTGGCATACGCATAATCCGCCAACTTACTGTCGCAGAGATCGTTTGCCCAGCTGATAGCCGCGTCTTTCTCACTGCTGCAATCTTTATTGACGCATTGGACAAACCCGTCTTGAAGCTTGGGCATCGTGCAGAAGCAGAGGTAATTAGTAGCCTCCTTGCACTGCATTGGAGGACCATTTGTGATCAAAGTCTGGAAGCAGTCGATCTGTCACGGTTGGTTAGCATCATTTCTCAGTTGGCGCACGGCATGTACATACAGCGCATATTGAAGTCACAGCAGCCGCTACTGAAGGCACGAAAAGGGCTAATCGAGTTGCTGTAGATATCTTCATGGTGTTGGGTCTTGAGAAGACGGTTGAGATTGATGTGGTCGACGTCGGCGGTTAATTTGTCGAAAGAGCAAGCTGATTGTTATATAATGATAAAACCTGATGATTTTCCCTACCCCTAGGTGCGTTTCAAGACGATCCAAATCCATGCAAGACCCTGCTGGATCCTACGTTTCACACCTTGGCCCCTGTCATACGCCGTGAAACATCCCCTCCTTGGGCAACGAAGGAATGGTCTGTGATAGTCAGACGTCGATTCTAATACTCACCGTTAGCACAGGCTATCACCGATTATCTTAGAGTCGGCCCTCTGGGCGAATAATCGAAAACTGCCCTTTTGGTATAATTGCCCTTTTTAGGTACAGCATGGCACAGCGCTATAGGAGTATCCGGACTCCTTGGTGAATTATTCCTACTAAAGATGCCATTTAAAGAATTGGAAAAGGTGTTGATAGAATTCTGTTGAGATAGCGGTTCTCAAAATATCATCATTCGCACGGGCGCAAGGTTTGTCGTCGTAACTTGTCGCACAGGTATGAGTCATACGTAAAGTATCACAGAATCCAGGCTTTGCGGAACCAAAATCATGGAATAGTATCGTAGATACATCCAGACGAAATAAAATTTTCTCCTTGATGATCTCTTGGTCGCTCATCTGGTACGTCAAACCGAAGGGCAGAACATCACACTGATCTTTACCAGTGTTCCGGTCCGATGTCCACTGTGTTGACGTCAACGCCGTCTTTGAACCACCGCTCTTCATCACTGATCTTGACATTGTTTCCGCTCATTTGCCTCTTCTTCATAAGTCCATTATCATCAAAGGTCCAGTCCTCAAGTCCGTAGCATCGCCACCACTGGCCACCGTCATCGTGAAACTCATACCAGAACTGCACGGCAATCTGGGTCACAGCCATTCAGTCAGTGAAGCTCATGGTGTGAATAACGAGATTCTTATCTGGGCAGATATGATCGACGCACCTTGTCGTGATCAAATGCAAAAAGCTCCTTGCGCAGTTTATACTCGTGCTCACGATTCCATTTATCAGTCAGAAACCCTTCAATCTCATCGCGGCCCTTGATAAAGGTATCGCGGTTACGCCAGATGGAGTCGGGAGTGTAGGCCATCTTGACCTTTGACGGAGTTCTTTCGTGGCAAACTGTTAATCCCGACGTTGCTTGCAAAAAGAGGGGACCTTACTTGGTGTTCCATGCGTCTTGGGCAGCCTTAACCTTGGCCTGCGCAGTCTCTCGGTTGAAGGGTGGAAAGGGCGGTCTTTGCTCGGACATGGTGGTTCAATAATTGGATAATATGACAGATGGAGAGTTTGCGCTGACGAGATGTAACGATATTTGGATTCCCGCAGTCAATGATTGAGATGGCTGTGCAAGAACGATGGTGGGCTTGGGGATGAGATGCGTTGTGCTGACAGCGGCAAAAGTGGAGGTCGTTGCGGCAAAAGCGGCCTCGAGGTCAACCTCATGTCAAGAAAAGTGTACCATGATATAGCAGGTTTGCAGCTCCATCGTAGCACAAGATCAGAGATTCGAGAGTAGGAGTATATCCGGGGTTTTTGAAACACACTTAGAGACACAATAGCTATATTTTGCGTCTTAAAACGAATGTAAAATGCCTTGGCAGGCGCTTCACCATGCGGCATTGGCCTGATGGTCAACACATTTTCATGGTATTTTTTGCGTTTCTACAGCATCCAAACTTTATCATAGAGTTGTCTGTTAGAGTCCGTTGCCTCCCGTCTTCTTCTTACTTCCGCCGGCTGAACATCAAATATCAAGGGGTACGTGAAACTAATCGAAGAGGGTGAGCGCCTGGCAGAGTGCTGCATTAAATGTATCGTTAGATAAGATGTTTTCTCGCATTTCCTCTTTTTTAAACAAGTCAATTATAATCCCTGCTCGTGCCCCATGTTTTCTTCATCTCCCTGAGCATATATTTCATTTAGGACATAGGTGTGTTTGGCACTCTGATCTCAATACTCTTACCATGGACTTCAACCATAGCGCAACAGTTATTACTATGATTTTGCTTCCTTGTTCAGCAATCATCCCAACCCTTTTTTTTTTAATTCTTTTCTTGCGCCTTGTTGTATTCTTGTTGGTATCTACCTGATTAACAAGTATATGAGAAGTGTTGATCATGTTGGCTATTGCCTACCGGCGCTTCACATTGCTAGATGTGGCCAAATGGTCATAGTGAATGTTATTTCTCTTTTTAGAACTTTGTTACTTATAAGTATGCCTTGTTTTAGACGCTCCTTTTCGGAGTTCTTTGCGTGTCATGCGGGTAAACAAAGCTCTAGATGTATTGTGACGATCGTATCTTATGTTGCTGTCGGGCGATGCTTCATCATGCCAGCCTTGGGCTGATACTTGCAATGAAGATCTCTTTTTGAAACACCTTGCTATAGTTCGAATTTGGCATTTATTATCTGTGTCCAGATCTCGAGTTTTGTTATGTCTGTAGTGGGGGTTAAAATGGTAAGCATATAACGGAGATTACGTTGTGTGACTGTTGTCTAGCAACGTTTCACCATGCTTAGCCGTGGCCTAATGGTCACGGTGAAACATCATGTCTTTTTTGAACTTTTTTGCTGTCGAGTAAACCTTAAACCAAGATGCCCTTGTTCAAATTCTGTGTCTGAAATTTTTCTAATTTGGGCGCATGGAAATGGAGTTGTAGACCTATAGCGAAGATTATGCTGTGTGCTATTGTCTGGCAACGCTTCACCATGCTAGCTGTGGCCGAGTGGTCGCAGCGAACATTGTATTTTTTTTTGGCTGTTGGGTCTGACTAAACTCTATCTAAACTCGTTGCGTTCAATCCTCATAGCAAGCGCCCTTGTTTTTTGTCTTTTTGTGCCGTGAGCTATAGTCTAGAGAAGATACGCGGCGCAGTGTTACCAGGCTTCTCTCTCACTTTCATTCTGTTATGATACGCTCCGTTGAGACAATTAAAGAGTTACTGCCTCTCTTACTTGAACTCGGATTCTCACTCTTGTCTCCTCGTCTGCTCTCTTCTTAGTATATTAATTCTACTTAGAGTCTCAATATCACCTGCGTACCTTAGATATCCTGATTAAGGTATTCATGAATATGAGATTGTGTGATTGGGTACTGAAGATGGAAGATCGGAAACGTGGAGAACCGGCCCCCGACAGGTCACGTGTGGATTGGTGATGACCCAGCACACCATCTTGTCTCAACCATCTCTAAACTTGGTCCTGTTTTATTTCCGACCGCCCTCTCAATGCACTGGATGTCTGACGACGCGTCCGCTCAATCTTCGAAATTATTGAGCTGTCGGTGCTGTATTGCAATGTGACCTATTGCATCAGCCATCCGTGGCTTTACGACGCCTCATCCTTTCAAGCCCCATCCACGACCCAAAACACACAGAGGGAAGGAGCAACTATCACGACGACCACCCTGATCCCCCACTTTCCCCCCATGAGGATCTAGGAACCTTTATAAGTTTGAAAATGTGACCATATCTTGAACAAGGGCCGTAGCGGTGGCTGGGTGGTTAAAGCGTGGTGAAGCGTTGTTAGACGTGGATCCAAATTCGCCGGTTCGACTCCGGTCCGCGTACTCGGGAAGGGAGATGCGAGTGCGGTCCTTGTCCCCTGAGTAAACTCGGGGGTAAATCCTCTTCGGTATCCGTTGGGGGGAGGATTAGTAGGCATGCCCAGTGCTTTGCGAACCTTTTTGTGGTGGTGGAGAGGACGTGGAAAGGGGAGGGAGATAGCGGCAGTTATAGGTATAGATACTTACTTTTTGATTTGATGTGAGTGTATAACAGATTTGAAGTGAAGTATGGGATACGATCTTGCTACAATTTTAACCCCTGGCCTTTGTGTCGAGATGCTATGATTTGTCTAGAATTCGTCTTCACTTAGTTCCTTGGATGGTGCACTGAACAGGCAGATAGAATGCCGACGAGATCACTACCAGTGGCGACAAAACATAGAAAAGTCTGAAATCCTACGCACGAGAGTCTTGAGCAGCTAATTTCAAACTCGATCCAATTGGATTCGAGTATAAAGTGGTGTAAGCCGAGACACAGTTGAACCAAACTGCAACCCCTGAAACCACTGTCAAACAGTTTAGAGGTTCAAGAAACCGCAAGATTGGATAGCTTCGTCTTAGAGATTCGGAACTATAACACCGCTGAAGCTTTTGCAAAAACAAGAGCTCAGGTGCCATCAGTTATGCTTGGGATAATTTGAAGTTCCAGACCTCCTTGCTCTCCACGCAACATTGCTTATGTGGGCGATAATGGCGTTAGTGGACTGACTTCAGACCTTTGCTAAAAACCCACAAGATACACGTTGAATAGCCCCTATGGCCATACACCTGGCTACCTTAGTAGTCATCCTACTTCACATAATCAGTCAGTGAACAGACGAACTCCGGGCGGAACTCATCCTAAACATGTGAACCGTCCACCGCTTCCCTTGAAAGAAACAACTCTTCACGAAACAGATAAAGCCGCTGCTCTTGACGATTCATTCTCAACCAATAAAGCTTTTCCATTTTAGCCCCCAGGGAATATGTCTCTACACACCACTAACGTCTGGACATGCAAACTTAAGTGACGTAAATGAGGACTAAGATAGAGAGAACTAGCGGGACGAGAAGCCAATCAAACGAACACCCAAAACGAAAAACAGAAACAATCGCGGCTATCGGCATCGCCTAACCAAAAGATTAAACGCAAACCTACAGAGCTGTCTCCTCCGAGGTCAATCACCAGCACGATCAAAGTCGTGTATGGCTGAATAACGTCTAATTTAACCGCCTACAATCAAAACATTTTCAAATTAACCAAAACAAATCCGAGTCCGACGGACCGTTTCTATAGAATGCAAGTGACGTATGTGGTGTCCGTCAGGCCTGTCAGCACTAATAGCGCCCGTTTCCCATTAATCTTCCACATGCGGAACACACGGCTTCAGCCATCAGGCTCTAATTAACTTTCAGTACGTGTTTTTTCTCCCTCAGTCATCAGCACGATGATGTAGGTGCTGGTCAGCTGCGGTAGCCTCGTTGGGAGGGGGATATAAGAGCTTGCGATGCCGCGCTGCTTTTTCTTGGGGTTGTTCATTGCTCTTCCACCCAGCAACTACAACAATGGCGTCACTAAAACATTTCCTGCTCATTTACCTACTCCAAGTTGTAGCTGCAGCTGCAGCAAGCAAGGCTTCAACCCCAAAAATCAGCTGGGGGAAATGCCCTGCTACAATCCCATCCGGCGTTGACTGCGGAACCATCAACGTCCCTCTCGCGTACCAAAGCGGAAATTCAACCTCAGCTAAAGGAGACGACACAGTCGAGCTCGTATTCACCCGCTTGAACCACACAGGCAAAGGTGAAAAAGAAGGCGTCCTCTTCTTCAACCCCGGTGGACCTGGTGCATCTGCGGCACTGCTCGTCGCTGCCGGTCCATTCTTTCCAGCTGTAGCCTTCTCAGATGAACTCCGAGACGCATACGACATCATCGGCCTTGATCCTCGTGGTGTGGGAGTCAGCAGTCCAGTTCAATGTGACCCCAAAGTCTTCAATCAGCGCGTCAAGACATTTGTCAATACCGACGAGGAATACGATGCGCTCTTCAACTACAGCCGTCGCGTTGGTGAAAGCTGCGCCAAACTCACTGGTCCTCTGATCAATCATCTCGACTCGGTCCACGTTGCAAAAGACCACGAAGTCGTGCGCAAAGCCCTCGGCGCCTCAAAATTCAACTATCTCGGCATTTCATACGGCACACTTCTCGGCACCACGTTCGCGTCCCTTTTCCCCAGATCCGTGGGCCGCATGGCTCTCGACGCCATCGTGGACCACAGTCAATCCGAGATTGCAACTCTCCTCGCAGAAACCACAGCATACGAGACTGTTCTCGACAAATTCTTCGAATGGTGCGACAGAAACACGACCTGCGCCCTCCACGGGAAGAATTCAAGCCGTGTATTCGACCAAGTCCTCGCCCGTGCAGATTCCAAGCCCATCCCAGCGCCAAGCTGCAACAAGACCTGTCGATCTGACGTTACTGGTGAAGAGATCCGCTACAACGCCCAGTCCTTTCTCACATTCGTCGATCTCGACTTCGGACCCAACTGGGCCGCGTTGGGAGATGCTATTCTGCAGGCCAGCAAGGGCAACGCAACGGCTCTATCCACGACGCTCCCCACTGGACGAGTTGACAACGACCCCAGCGGGTCTCCTTACAACTACCTCGCCATCGGATGTCAAGATTGGCTGCACAAGTCGCGAACATCAGTAGACCTTCGTCAGAAGCTCATCAATGCTTTGACATTCGCGCCAAAGACACGTGGTGCAACGCAGACGTTTTACTACGAGAGCACATGTATCGGCTGGCCTGCACCTCTAACGAATCCGCAAGGACCTTTGAACAGCGGTATCAAGGATGCTCCGACGATTTTGCTTGCAGCTTCAGTGTATGATCCTGAGACTAGCATAACTTGGGCCGAAGGTGTGAGGGAGCAATTGCCGCGCCGGGTGAGCATTACGAGGAATGGGCCTGGACATACAAGTCACTACCTCAAGGGTGATACTAGCAAGGTTATGGATCGGTATCTGGCAACCGGAAAATTGCCCAGGGATGGGACTATATACAAGACCTAAGAGTCTCGGGGTTGGTTGCACGTCTTCGACTTGTCGATTGTCCTACAGCTAAGTCAAAGCGAACCACCTAATGTTCATGCTGGAGGTTGCTTTGAGCTTTCACTTCTAATACAATTCTACTTGCTTTCTTCAACCAACATCTCCATTATCCTGTCGAATTTGATTTACAAGTGAATCTTAGGGTGACAAATGATCTGGGACTGGATAGGATATTTCATATCATCCTATGGGTCATCTTATGGATTACTTCATTGCGGTACTGGAAGAAAGGGCTTCTCCTGTCAAGTTGTCAGTTTCAACGGGCTCACTTCGAGATCAAGCCTTGAAACCATGAGACTTTTAACTTGGTTATGCCAATGCAGCTAACCTGGAATCAGTCACCCTCCCTGGCATCTGATCGTCGCTTTTTAGCTTGTTATTCCAGCCCTACAGGCTTATGTCATGCTTCATCAAGCCTTACGATGGAATAGACAGTATGTCACTAAATCTCACTACACTAAAATAACCATCATTTTCTTTTAGAAGAGTCTCAGGCTACGATGACCGAAGCCAAGATTTATGAGATACTTAGTACCACCTGCCGCAGTCTACAGCTCAAGCTACACTAACAATTCCGAGTTCCGATATCTGTTTCAAAGCAAGTCTCACAAGGCTTGTAGTAGTAACACTGTATCCCCCCAAAACCCACACTCGGACAATCCGGCCTCGGTATCCCACTAACCCCGAAGAAAAGCGGGGTCCAATTTACACCGCGGCCGGTCGCTTATGTGAGCAACTACCGACTGCTGATGTGATCAGGGTTGTACATGAGCAAATAGCCTCAGGTATAAGTCAAAAAAGGCCGCCAGCCATCTACAACCCATTCGCTATACTCCCAGCAATCTCACATCGAATCTTACACACCATGACCAAGTTCAAAGTTACGGTGACCTCAGACACCGTCTGCCCCTGGTGCTACGTCGGCCGCAAACAGCTCCAGGCCGCCCAGCGTCTCTGGGAGCAGAAGTACCCCGACTCCAACGACACTTTCGCCGTCAGCTACCAGCCGTTCCAGCTACAGCCTGATTGGCCAAGGGGCCCTGCCTCGAGCGTCTCCAAGGAAAAGTTCTTCGCCGAGAAATTTGGCAGTGATCGCGTGGTCCAGATGCACCAACGCCTTAGAGGCGTCGGCGACGCTTTGGGGATCGACTTCAAGTTTGGCGGACAGACGGGAAACTCGAGGGATTCGCATCGTTTGGTGCAGTTGGCCAAGAAGCATGGCGAGGAGGCCGAGGGCAAGGCGCTTGATGGTCTCTTTGCTGCGTATTTCGAGAAGAACGACGACATTACCAGCTACGACACCCTGAGGAACGTGGCTGTTGAGGCAGGCATTCCGGAGGATGAGTTCCGAAAGGCCATCGTTGAAAGCGATGAGGGTGGCCCAGAGGTGGACAAGCTGGCAGGCGAGGCGCGGCTCACTGGTGTTACGGGGGTGCCTGATTTTGTTCTCCAGGACCGATTCCGACTCCATGGTGCGAATGATCCGTCCACTTTTGTTAGTGTTTGGGAGAAGATCAAAGCGGCCGAGGGACAATGATCAGATCAGACGCTTAGGGTGATCAGATTGAAACAGAATCTCGGTGCGCTTCTCGAGGACATCGTTCCAGAGGTGCTGGCCTTGGAAGCCGGGAACATAGAATAACAAACCTATTTCTTGACTCGTCCACCAACTCGCTCTGTCCATATTTCCCGAGCCCAGTACTAAGTATTCGTCATCTACAAGAGTCATCTTGAAGTGGCTAACAACCGGCTCGTCGTCCTGATCGCGTCTAGCGTCGAGTTGTTTGTAGTAAAAGATCTCCAACTTTCCAGGCGCGGGAGATTGTGCCTCTGGATCCGATGATCGCGGCTGATTGACGAGGGCATTGTATCTTTGGATGAACTTGCGTAAACACCAAGACGTCGTCGTGCCAGCCGTGACTAGCTGCTCGATAAGCATCATTCCCTTGCTCGTCCTGATCTGGACGTCAACACCGCGGGCGAGCGCATCCAGCAGACTCTCGACGACGGGCCACGAAGTGACGTTGGGAGTGAGGATGGTGATTCGTCGCTGGGCGCTGGCGAACAGAGTGAGAAGCGCCGCATTCAGAGGAGTCATGGGCGGATCAGTTTGCGATAGAAAGGGAAAGAAGGAGAATCTGGGGTTGCGATGATGTGGTGAGGGCAGGAAGATGGTCGGGACGGGGCTGTTGGCAGGAAACTCGATGGATTGAGTCGCCGAGTGTTGACTGCTAGCTGGTATTCGAGATGGTTCCGCTTGGTCAACCTCAGTATCAGCTTGTGGGTCAGATGTCTGTCGACGCTCATTGCCTTGACCCCAAACCCGGTCGTAAAAGGCCAACAGCCGATCCACGATAGGACCCTCTACCTCAACGCAGCCCTCGAACCATCTCTCCCAACTGACGTTACAGCTGGGAACCCAGGCCCTTTTCCCGTCGATGATCACAAACTTAGGGTGCATGACGCTCAGTGGTGTAAAGAAGATACTCTTGACGGTGAGATCAATGCCAGCATTCTGCAGGAATTGCCGGTCAGGAAGACCTAGCTTGGACCATTTTGACGAATCATAGACATAGCCATCTCGAGATGCAGGATGAAATAGCTTCTGAAATAGTCCAAAAGACGAGAACCCTATCGTGATCTGCAGTCGGGTCTTGACGTTGTCTTGGATCCGCGCCGTCGCAAGCTGATCAAGGGTATCGCGGATAGCGTCCAGGGAGGGAGAAGCAGCCCAGTAGCAGGTGATGAGCTGGACAGAGTGTTTAGCGCTCAGAATGGCTGGGAGAAGAGCGCGCGTGTGGATGGAGTGGCCAGTTCCCACGTATAAGGACTTGAGCGAGCTGGTCGTGATGAGAGAGTCGATGTTGTCGACGTAGTAACTGGGGAAATCATCCTTTTGCTCTTCGCGACGCGACTGGAGAAGGTCTTTCCATGGTCTTACAAAAGATTGTGGGAATTCTGGAGATGTGCTCATTTTTAGGAATTGTATAACTTGAACGAGTGTTGTAGTTGAGCGGAGAGATTACATATCACGGTGAAGGAAATGAGATGAGCTGGGTTGGCGGCGCAGCAGATGACGCGGAATAGGAATAGGCGATGCCAAGTAATCCACTTTGCGCAAGGTATGTCAATTGCTACGTAGAGAAAGGGAAACTACAGAGTACGCTGCTGAAGATTTAGCAGACAAACTCAAACACAAGAAATAATAATGCAATTAATATGAACTTTATTGTTGGTTAATGGATCGCTAATAAAGCGTAACGTTAGGCTCCGCCGTTGCGTGGTGCTTCAGTGGGTTCCTGCAGAGCAAACGGTACACCAAAGCAACAATACCTAGGTACCTGCCAGGCGTACAGCAAACAAGTCGAGTCAAATAAACATAAACACCTCAATTGGCAAATACTCATCTCTCATCAATGCACTCAATTAACAATCAAACCTGTAATCTCGCTGCGCATGTCCTCCGTTAGTAATCCATACGACACGACTCGCTCACCGCCTTTAAGCTCCCCCCGGCAGAATCCCCCACTACGGCACCTCCTATCTTGGCCATGTCTCGAGATTAATTGACTTTCATCAACCACCGATATACCCTCAACTCGCGACAATGTTGTCCGGCGTCCTGGTCTTCAACCAGAAGGGCGAGAATCTCATCTTCCGCGCCTTCCGAAACGACTGCCGTCCCCGTCTCGCCGACGTCTTTCGCATTCAGGTCATCTCCAACGCCCAAGTCCGGTCGCCCATCCTCACCCTCGGAAGCACCACCTTTAGCCATGTCAAGCACGAGAACATCTACCTGGTGGCTATCACAAAGAGCAATGCCAATGCCGCTCTGGTCTTTGAGTTCCTCTACCGGCTGATTCAGCTCGGAAAGGGTTACTTTGGCAAGTTTGACGAGGAGGCCGTAAAGAACAACTTTGTCCTGGTGTACGAGCTGCTGGATGGTACGTCTTGTTCCATACGCTATGCAACTCCGCTGACGTTCTCCAGAGATCATCGACTTCGGCTACCCTCAAAACACAGAAACAGACACCCTCAAAATGTACATCACCACCGAAGGCGTCAAGTCAGAGTCTCGCCGCGAAGACACATCCAAGATCACGATGCAGGCCACCGGAGCACTCTCCTGGCGCAAGGCAGACGTAAAGTACCGTAAGAACGAAGCTTTCGTCGACGTGATCGAGGACGTCAACCTGCTCATGTCCGCCACGGGCGCTGTCCTGCGCGCGGATGTTACGGGCCAGATCATTATGCGCGCTTACCTCTCTGGCACCCCCGAGTGCAAATTTGGCCTCAACGATCGTCTACTCCTCGACAACGACGGCCTCTTGAGCCTCCCGAGCGGGAACAAGATGGGCACAAAGGCTACAAAAGCCGCCGCGGGCAGTGTCACCCTCGAGGACTGCCAGTTCCACCAGTGCGTCAAGCTCGGCAAGTTCGACGCCGACCGCATAATCAGCTTCGTGCCCCCCGACGGTGAGTTCGAGCTGATGCGATACCGCGCCACCGAGAATGTGAACCTGCCCTTCAAGGTGCACGCAATTGTCAACGAGGTCGGCCGGTCCAAGGTAGAATACAGCATCGGCGTCAAGGCCAACTTTGGCTCCAAGCTGTTTGCGACAAACGTCGTGGTCAAGATCCCAACGCCGCTCAACACTGCAAGGATCACTGAGCGCTGCACGCAGGGCAAGGCCAAGTACGAGCCTAGCGAGAACAACATCATCTGGAAGATCGGGCGCTTCACGGGCCAGAGCGAGTATGTCCTGAGCGCTGAGGCTATCCTGACGAGCATGACGAACCAGCGGGCGTGGAGTCGACCGCCACTGAGCATGAATTTCAGTCTGCTCATGTTTACGAGTTCGGGATTGCTGGTACGCTATCTCAAGGTATTTGAGAAGAGTAATTATTCAAGCGTTAAGTGGGTGCGGTACATGACGAGAGCGGGATCATATGAAATAAGGTGAGTCCCCGAACCAGGTCTACAGACACAGCTAACAGGCCAGATTTTAAATGCATATTAGTGGTAGAACATGCACGGCGTTATGGTATATCCCGGCAAAAGTCAAGCGGGCGGTTTCTTCAGCATCTCAAACCAGTGTCCAGTTCCATCTGTCCTTTCGTGATCTCATTCATCTTCTACTACCAGCACTCTGACGCCTTGAAATTTCCCCTTATCCGCGCCGTCTTGTTGACTCTTGATTGCAGCGTCGATCAAGCATGCAAAGATGTACGACGGGTGTTCCTCCTCCCATCCCAGCGCTGCAAGGTTCCGAGCCTCGACGTAGCGTCGCGAAACTGCATTTACCATGTCTCCCGGTCTCTCTTCGTCGTCTGTGTTTTTCGTCCGCAGACCTTTCCACAGCGCATCACGCCTTCGAAGATCTTCCATCTTGACATTTTGTCTTCCGCACTGCTTACACCTCCCTGTGCAATCGTCCACCAGATACAATACCTCCAGCCCCTTCTGTATCGTGCAAGCAAAGAATGCAATCTCCTCAAGACCTAATTCGCCGTATAGTCCAGTCGCCCACGTCTCGGTCATGTCGATGGCTATCCTCTTTGCGCTCTGCAGTGCCGACGCCATCTCAGCTGACCACTGGTTCTCGAGGATATCCTTGATGGGTGGAGGACACAGGAGGGCCTCGGTGGCAAGATCGTTATGATCGGCTGGGTCCTCGCGAAAGCGCAGCATGAGAACGTCAGAGGACGGGATAGATATCTTCTGGGCACGTCCAGGAAGAGTGATCTCGTTCATCTGTTGTCTGCCTTCCGTCTCTCTCACAGTCTGGTCCACAATGCGACTTATCAGCCGTGACGAAGCTGTCGCGTGATATACACTCGGGTCGAATATGGGTTTTGAGCCGATAGAGTCGAGCCGATCGAGAAAAGCCGTCTTCTTATACTTGTTGAACCTGGCCTCCCCTGCATTGTCCTCCCTCTGCACCTCAAATGCCCTCTCGGCGCGTCCCTCGCCCTTCCACGAAGGAAAGCAGACGTCAAAGATGTGCATAGCCGGTCCGGGATGTGTGTGTGCTTGCCATATCTTGATCTGAAGCTCCAGTGGGAGATTGTCAAAGTGACGAAACGCCATTGCGGATCGGAAGGGATGAGTTGATGAATGAGTGTTTTACTCGACCTTGGCCTCTTGTTATATGAGTGCTTGAACTTGGCATTCTCACCATCCGTAAAGGGCATCCCACGTCAGCGGAAGACGAGTTGTTCAGGTATCAGCGCTAGCAGGTGTCATACTCAGGTGTGCTTCTGAATGGGTGCAAATATTTTGATGAGTTGATCTAACGTGTTTGCTCAGAACAAATCAGATTCCGTAGACATGAGCTGGGTGAATACAGCAACGTATTATACTTGATCCGCCTACATAATTGGAACTTTATATGTCTGAGATGTGCTAGGGGTTGACGACGTGAGATAGGAGATTTGTGTCAGCAATGTTCATTCCAAGTAGGGGCTTACTGTCACGATCTAGGTTGACGACGGGATGGCTTCATTTGGTACTTGTTACATTACAACCTTTACACTTCAATTACTTGGTACAATAACCATCGTTGACCGCAAATGTTGTCGTCCGGCCAAAGCTAGTACCCAAACTTCTGATACTCCAAACTCCTTTACCATTACTCGTATCGAAACTCCAACTTACATTTGTCCCTCATTCCTCAAAGACCTTTCGAATCTCCTCAGCATCCATCTCCATAGCAAGGCAAAGCTGCAGTTGAATGCGACACTTGGGCGGGTTAGTACACCCTCCCCAATAACCCAAGCCTCAAGCCCGTGAATTCCTACAAACTGTCGAAGGAGCCATATGAGCTTCTGTAACTAGCAATAACAGCCACTTTCCCCTGCTGCTTTACAATGTCGATAGCCTCTCCGCCGCTTCGGGTCCAATCTCCTGAGCCCATGGCAGCGAGGACGATGCCTTTGGCTCCAAAACGAAATGACGCCATGATGATGCTATTGTCTGCTCCAGGGTGACCGTAGAGGATGTTGACCTTGGATAGACCCTTCTTGGGATCGAGGTTGCTGATGTTAAAGTACTGCGCGCCATTGGCTTGCTGAGTTGGGCAAAAGAAATTGACGTCGAGTGTTCAAACGAACCTATAAGTCCATCGTTGCCCTTACGGAATTCCTTGGCTTTGTCACCATTAGCACAGCTTGTGAAGCATGCAGGGTAGATGAAGCCGTTGACAACGACCACAACGCCACGTCCTCGTGTCATTTCACAGCTCGCCAGCCGAACCGCTTGGAGGATACTCACCGGTCCCTCATCAGGGGGCAAGGAACCTACAAGAACAACGGACTTGTTAGGATGAATCGTCAAGTCGAGAGAACCCGCATTCTCTTCGATAGTGTCGTTTCCATGAGTGACCACCACGCCAGAATGCCAAGGTCGTCGAGATCCTGTTAAGTACCGGGACTGTAGGGCGCCGAGGGAGTGTCGACTGAGGCATCGCTGCCGGTGGCGTAGATGACTACTTGAGGTTTGTGAGACATTCTGTCGTGGTTGTTGAAGGGTTGGTTGTGAGTTAGAGATCTGATGATATGCAAGATGTTCCATTACGGCGTTGAGTCAAGGGTTGTCCATGGAGAAGACCGAGAATTTATGAAGCTGAAAAATCTAGGTACTTTATTATTTTAAGCTTTCTACTCAAAGATTCACCTATAGTATGTTTAATGTTCTCATGGCCATGTTTCAATCGTGGAGTTGTATGCGAGGGTTGTGCGCTGCGTGGGTATTAGACAAAGGCAAACATAATTGCTCGACGCCAGCAAATACATCTAAAGAACCTCAGCTGGGTCCGAGATCAATGAACAAAGATATTGCTTACGTTACTCGAGTGCCCATTCCTTACTCTGCCAAGTGTTTGTACATTGCAGTCGTATGACTCAGGGCCTGTCGAAGTGTTTCCATCCAGCACCCAGAGGCGAAGCAACATTATACGCCCACGAACCCCCGGCACACCTAAGCTCACTCCCCCAGTCTACCATGGAAACCACTCCGGCATCTATAAGCGCTAGTGGCGCGGCTATCGAGGAAGATTCACTATCCACTCCCGGCAACTCATCCGTCAACGGCAAGACCTCCATGATGTGACCCTGCAAGGCTTGACAAACCCGCCTACCCTTCTCCCGCACAATGTTCGGCCACAGCTCCGTGCTTGCTGAGTGGTTCGCTGTCATGATGATCAGCATTGTAGAGGCACTGTAGCGTGGAACATCAGGTAACGTCCCCACGAGAAAGCCATGTGTTTAGTGAGACCTAAGCAACCCTAATTATAGACGTGTATGTCTAGTCTCTCACTACAACAACCTAAGCATCGTCAGCAGATCTTTTATTGTTTCTCCGCAGGCTTTTCTCGTTAGTACGGGTTACATCGCCCTACCATCTTGATAGCTTCCGGAACCAACACTCAAGTGTTCAGGAGTAAAAGCTCCTCACCCCAACCACACTACCATGCCACGAGAAACCCACGAGCTCTGTCCCCCCGGAAAACGTGCTGACCCGAAACCGTGCGACTCCAGTCCTTGGGCATCAACCATATCAGATATTCAGCGTCGGGTATCCTCCCAGTTGATCCCTCCTGTTTGTGGTTAATTCTCCCGGAGCTCCTCGTATTCTACGTCCCAGGACACTAACTAGCTAAGTCGTAAATCGGATATTTGCCCGCTTACATCTTTTCAGAACGTGACCCGTGCACCATGACTGCCCAGGCCGTGTTCCACCATTCACGGGCGAGACTTGGAACGGGAGCTATTTAGTCTAGACTAGCTGGTTGTTGCTTGGTGCTCCCGTTGGCATGGTTCTTCAGCCCTATGGATATTGTGTTTTCGGCTTTATACGCGGACGCTGCATTCAGCTCGATAGCTCTTGTTGTGGTACGAGGGAAGAACATAAAGAGGGCCTCTCGTCTCTGATGTTGGATCGCCTTGGGAAGGTCAGGAGTCGTTGGACATCAAGCTGCCACTCCACTGTTTCTACAAGCTACCAACTACTTGAACTCCTTTCTCAACAATAGATGCCGTATCCCCAAAGAGGACTCTCCTTCTCATACTTATCTTAACTTGAAGACACTCCTCGGATCTTGACAACGAATACATGCTTCCTCTTTTGGTTTGGACCAGCAACCGTCTATTATATACTCACTCTGAATGTCACCTATCAGCTTCCTTGATCCAGGAACACAGCCTGCTTCTACTCAAACACATCACGCCACCTCTAATCCTCCATAAAAACACTCAAACTTAAACACTCCTTAACTCCGACACGAACATCGACTCCCTCGGATCCCACGATCTAGATCTCTCTGCTCGATCCCATCAGCTGAAGCAACCTCCCGAGACGCGCATCGGTACGACGACAATGTGCATCGCCCATTACCTCCACTACCACCACATTCCCCCCTGCTCGCGCTCCATCAGTTACACCTACCACTACAGCTTCTGCGCCGCAGCCCACTACGACCGCTTCACCAGCCGACCCCTCGCGCCCTGCGGCAGCGTCTCCAGCAGCTCTCCCGGCGGGGACGTCAGGGATCCATGCTCCATGAGCCAGTGCCTCGTGGATCCTCGCTGCCGGTCCGGAGCCTGTCGACTCGCCGATCTCAACGGACGGTGGGTGTGTTGCGTGTGTGGGAGAGGAGGAAACTCGAATTATCAGTGCTTCAGTGTTCGATCACCCAACACAATGACCTTTTGCACGCACCAGATCTGCGAGAATTGCACGGAGGACAGGACGTAATGGATTAGGACGTCTATGGCCGAAGAATGTCGGGGTGATGGTGAGATTTGAGTTGCAGCTGATGTCTCAGGTCGAGTATAGTCCGACGCTGTGGAAGCATGCCGCATAGATGTTAAGCGGCAGCAGCCACAAAGTCCAAGTTTCTATATGGGTTATGCCTCGTGGCGTTCTTCTATGCAGGCAAGTCTATTATTATCTTCTTCATCGTTGCTGTTATTGACTATATCCAGATTCGACCATCATGTTTCCATTCTTGGCAACCAGCTGACCATTTCAACCACCAACTTCCCCTTGATGCGCAAGGAGAAGGATCATGGCATCAAGGTCACTCAGAGTAACACTCCTAGCCGCAGGTATAAATAACCGACTGAGCGGTTTCACAGTACGGCGTGTTGCGCCGTCAACCTCTTGATCATGACCTCAAGAGATCCCTTTTCCCTCTCACGATATCGTCACATAACTACCGCGATGGAGGAATCATCGGGGTCAGCTATACTACGAAACCAGCCAACGTGTTTAATAAATCCGAGTCTTAACTCCGTCCGGCTCTTCGTCCGATATCCAGTTCAGGCTTCCTTTGGGAGCTGGCAGCCATGTCCGCCCTCGGGTTCTATCGCGGTTCGAGTTTCTGGTCGTGCTGGTGAAGGGTAAGGAGAGCCGGTCTGGGATAGAAGATCGGGATTCTTGAGGAGATTGAGGGATACATAAATCCCATATATCTTCAGTGTTTTACACGGAGTGACTGGACCTTGCGATGACAAGCTATGCCAGCAGCCATATGTCGATGCAGCTCATTGATCCCCATTCCGCCTCAAACATCTCTACAGTCAATTATGTGCCAACAAATCACCTTTCGCCTCGCATGCGAGCATGTCTCAACACACATAAGATACTGTCCACTCGGCCTCTCGAACCACCGCCCCTGCAACAACACCACTAAACAATCAATCCCATACCCTCCCCCATCCGGCTACACGCTGCCAAAGTGTCCACTGCCAGACTGTCCCTTTGAGGCCAAGAACCAGGCCTGGGACTGCTGCTGGTGCGGGAAGACGTGGAATGTCGGCGGGAGGTGCAGCTGTGTCATGATTGGCGAGGGGGGGACGTATCGGTGCGAGCACATCTGCTGCAACTCGTGTACGCCGTCGAGAGAGTATTTCTCCTAGGATGGTACGTGATGAGAGGGATGGAGGATGGGTGATACCCTTGACGGATATCTCTGGAGTCAGTCCAAGCTGGGCCTATGTTTTCTATTTTCACCCTTAGAGGATAGTGTTACCAATTTATTTTGAAGTTCCATCCATGCCAATCCAAGGCCACAGTGTTGTTTCTTGTCACTTTATCGTCATGTGCACCTGTTGTTATTGCCATGATACCTATTCGACAGTCCCTCAACTCAACAGCATCAACTTACTAGCATCATCCCAGTTCCATCTGCCCATAGCCGAATCAACTCGGGGCGTTCTCCTGTGACCATTGGCTTGTTCCCAGTTCCTCCCGAGGCTGACATGTCCTGTCGTACCAGATCCCGTCTGCCTGCATTATAGGACCAGGGGGTCTAAATCGAGATTCTGGAGATACAGGCAAAGGCAGAGGGTGCTTCGATCGCGTGGGTAGACACATGAGACGTGGTGTTTTGATCAAGTATAGATCTGAGAGGTATTCCAAAGCCCAAGCACCTCACCTCTCCCACCCGGTGCACTTGCACATGGTGAGACTGTCATCTTCAGATCCCTCACTACCCAAGACCAGGCTCCCGGGTTCATCACATCTCGCCAACCACCGATCTCCTCATCGATAGGCTCCCATCCACCATCTCCATCTTGTACCACCAAGCACAGTAGCCCATCCATACGAACCCGCCTCACCTCCACCCATCAACCGTGGCGTCCTATAAATGCCCTCCAGCGCGGTTGCACAGGGAAGATCGAATCCACAGTCCGAGACATTTGACTAGAAAATTCTGCCGCATCGGAGACTTGATCAGAGATGCAACCTCCGATGATGCAGCGTCCGAGGACACGATCGTTGGCTGCGGTGGTGCAGACGCCTCAGCAAGAGCGTGGAAATTGTGTGGACAGAGCAAACAGGTGCGCTTGTCTGGTCTCTGGATATGAGAATTGCTTCGCTGATGAGCGAAACTAAGCCTGCGGTCGAGAGAGAGGTCGATCTGTCTAGTCAGTAGTCAGTCTGTGTATAAATAGGCCAAGATGAAGCCGTCCATATCTACAGAGCTCCTCAGACCATCATATACTTCATCAAAATTTCAGCTACAATGTGTCACGGCCATCCTCGGCACCACCCCTGCGCCCACACATCCATCAACTGGCACTACTGCCCCTCGGCGCTCATCGACCTCGAGACAGGCTACGAGACGCCCTGCAGCAACTTGTCGTTCGCGGCAGCCCAGCCCACGACGTCCGACTGCCCGCTCCAGAACTGCCAGTTCAAGAGCAAAGGCGGCAGCTGGACGTGCTGCTCGTGCCAGCAGGGCCCCAATACCCAAGGCTGGTGCACCATGCCCCTGAGCAGACTGACCATGAACCCCGAGTCCTTCTCCGTCGAGACGGTAGAGACGACGTGTGATCACGGGTGTTGCAGCAAGTGTGTGCGATACGGTGTGTACCTCCTCCTATCACTTGGCGTCAACTCGGTGACTAACACCCTCAGGCTCAAGCCGCGATGCTTCGCCGGAGATGACCTTCTCAGAGATGCGCAAGGGCTCTGCGTCGCGCAAGTTCGGGTACAGCAGCGCCACCAAGTCTCATCGTCGCGGGACTGCCTTTTCGCTGCCCGCATCGGAGGAGGATACGACGCCGTCGCCGTCGACGTCAAAGTCGAGTTCCGGGAGCTCGGGATATAAGCTTGACTTGGAGTATAAGTCTAGCAAGACAAAGTCGAGCAAGAAACGACACAAGAGCAAGCGATAGGGGGAGCGTTTAGGGTTGTCTGTCGTGTCCGTTGATGATGATGTGTAATGAATGCATTTGTTTGTGGTTTACTGTTGGACTTGTCAGTGTTGCGTTATAGGAAGCAGAGCATGGTCGTTTTGGCTTCGGTGGCATATTGCGATAGACATGGCATCTCACTCATTCAACACAACCATTCAACAGAATTATCTGGTGATTTCGATCGTGATCTTATCAATATCAATGTAACATTGTAACTCATTGATTAGATCCGACGTATCTTTTTAACTATTCATCAACTGCTCGTCCTCTGACCATCCACATCGCGATTCGGCTCACACAACTCCTGGATAGACAAATTTTTATAGCCAAGCCACAGTCATTTCACTCACATCAGTCCACTCTGCGGCCCGAGATCTGTCCAAAGCGCGCAACTATCGGTTCTGCAAAAGGCACTTGGGTTTGCGAATGGCCACGTGCGTGCAGCAGCCGTCGATTTGAATGACAGCGCCATGAACCGTTTCTCATTTGTCCAGAGATGAAAAAGGCTAGAGAGACAAGGGCAATGATGATCTGCGAGGGTTGGTTGGGTTTAGGCTGAAACGTCAGCTGATGCCTGATAGAGTTTGGTAGAGCAAGATGGTTAGATGGGATGCCCTGCATAAAAGGTGAGGGTTGTATACAAAGTCAGGGTTTATGGATGAAACATACAGCAGCTTCGATCTGGCAGATGAGGCTCTATAGATATCTTGGCTGTCTATGTGATTATCCTCCGTCTCATCCAAGGCATTAATCAATCTAAATTCGCGCCGGTACTATCAAGATGCACCGGAATTAGCAGCCAAGCAAATTCGACGTCAACGCCACGCTGAATCCGATAGCTCAAGTGTCAGCTACCTAGTCAACGGAAGCTCCGACGACGCCTCGAGACCAACCGAGATGAATCTGGAATATCAATCAAAAATGCTTACTTTCGACCCTCGGATCCCGGAGCTGACAAGCTTTGATTAAGGGTCTCTGCAAGCTGAGAGACGGCCATTGACTGCTTTACGAGAGACTGAAATGTGCTGCAACTCCAAGTAAACTCTGCTTATCTGCTAACTCAAGGTACTTCATGCATGGTCCAGTTAGGCTTGTCCCCCCTCCCAAATGTCACAGTCGTAGTTCCAAGAAACCACGTGTGTGATCGGCATAGCAGCCATGTGCTCTGAGCCTCTGCCCTCGCCCTGCCACCATGTGGAAATGACGATCAGGCTGTTGTTGAGGGCATCACCAAGCCGGCCTTTTCCACTGCAGGTCATAAGCCATCGTCATCATGATCCAATCCCATTGCGTTGCCGTCCGTGGCTCCCACGCGAGTGGCGGAACCGAAGCCGTCGGTGGGTTTGGTCTGATGCTGTTTTCGCTAATTTGGGTTCCCCAATCAGGCTCGACACATTCCAGAGACCAAAAGACTGCCTATCTTTGGTGTTTATCTGACCGGGCCCCTGAAGAGACGGGATGGACGGGATAACCTTGGAGGCCACGAGCTCACGCGAACCCAGGGCAGCATTGCAGGTGGGGAGAGCGAGAGAGGAGGTATTATTGTATTGTCCAATGGAACTGTCTATTCCAGGGGCATCCACGGACCCGGCCTGATCCTTGGATGTTTTGAAACGGACTACTCTTGAGACTTGAGACCATCACAGCTCAACTGAGGAATTCTTGTCGTCCACAATCAACAATCTAGATCAATTCAACGTTGCAGATTAAACTGCTTCATCAATCAACTATGGCCATAATTCACTTTCTCCAACGCAGCCCCGTCCAGTCTAGGCCCTGAGCAAGTGATGACAGTACCCAAAGCATGCCCCGTAGCGCAGTGTACTCGGTCCCACACCCCCTGTAAGACAACCTAAACAGACGGGGCCCCCTCCCCAGATTAGACCAGACCAGCCGCTGAGACTTGTGCCTGTCTGTGTGTACTCTGTGTGTACCGACCGTACTGTATCCGTACCTGTGCCTCTTTTTCGCTTTAATCTCCAACAAATTCTCCCCTCTCCCCCTTGCTCCCCTTCTCTCTTTTTTTTTTCTTCCTTTTTCTTCTTTGATCTCCATCTTGGGTATCCTTTCATAATCTCCTCGTCGCGTCCCTTTTTTTTTTTAATCTGTTTCTCCATTCTCTATCAGACCTGCCGTGTCAACGTTCGAAAAGAGAGAGAGAGAGAGAGAGAGAGTCGTAGAACAAGAGACACACACGCTAAAATAAATCGACAACAAAACGGTCAACCATTTAAATTGCATGCATAGCTCCGTTCTTCGTCTCTCCCTACACTCACTCACTACCTGTCTGACCCTACGGGCTACTGCTACATCTCGGTCAACTCCCTCTACCCACTTTCTCACCTTACCCGCAGCCTGCCGCTCGCTCTTCTCCTTCTTCCTCCCCTCCGATCTGTTCTCTCGTCGTCGACATCTTGCGCCGTTTCATAAGTCACATCGCTTATAGTACCCGCTCAAATAATCACCATGCCTGCTTCCTTGGACTCTTCCCGGCCCATCATGGCTCCTTCGGTATGTTATGTCCGCTCGGATCTTCTCTCTGTTCTTCCTTTGTCACGCTCGAACCCCCCTGGTCTTTCTGGTCTGGTCAGGTCTGGTCAGGCTTGGGCTTGTCCCGTCTAGTTCCGCCTCTAGTCTGCCCACTTTGAGTGATCAGAGGTGATGGCCAGATGGGAGAGAGAGAGATGGAGAGAGAGCGCTGGAGTCAGAGTGACAGCCAGAGAAATGCTCTCTGAAATGTGACTCCTCCTTCGCCTCTCCGGCCGCTTGGTTCAGCCCATACTACCTTGGTCGTCATCCTTCTTTGTTCTCAACGCCCATCACTACCACCTTTGACACATTCCCCTGTCACCTCATCCCTAACCTAACCTCACCTCACCTCACCTCACCTCACCTGAATCCATCTCACTCTCTTCCTTCCTCGCTACCTACCTACTTCTACTTCAACCTCCGTCTATATCTCACCATGGCCAAGCCGTGGATCTCAGCGCACGCTCACTCCCAGCCCAACCACCAAAAACAACAACAGCAGCAGCAGCAACCCTCCAAAGACAAAGACAAAGACAAAGAAAAGCCATCAACTGACTCCTCCAAGAACCGCAACTCTGTTCGCTTCAGCACCTATAGCACGGCTCCTTCGCTGACCCCCACCGTCGGGACCACCGACTCTGCCCACGCCGAGATCCGCGACATCGCTACCGGCCTCGACCGCATGGAGAACAAGGCCCTCTCCTCGCAGCGCGTCACCCTCACCGACGAGAAGACGGACACCATGAGCAAGCTCGCCCTCGGCGCAAAGCTCGAGCGCGCCCTCGACAGGAGGATGAGCGGTCAGGATGCCGTCATGCGACCTCGCGGCCAGAGCCTCAACGAGAAGCTCAGCGAAAAGGAATAGGTAGACTTGGAAAAAGAAGAACAAACACCACCAAAAACAACAAACCCCAAAGCAATGTCTTGCGAATAAGATACCCCCCGCAAACGATAACTCTTCTCTTTTCTGTTCACCGACGCAAATGCCCTTTATCTGTTCTTGTTTCCCTCCTGAGTAGCAGCGCCATGTTGCTTGGCATTGGATCCCAATGGAATGAAACATTGCCGCGCCAACGATCACCCTCAGGGGCTAAATTGGGTCCATGAAACCAGAGCCTCAATTCAGCTTCATCCCTCTAATTTATACTCGCAACAAACCCCATCACATGGATCTTTTTTCACGAATACAAACGCATGCGAAAAGAACCTGGACACGCACCCACAAACGATCAGCTATTGTTGACTCCATGTTTTTCTCTTTTCTTTTTCTATTTGTTCTTGTTTGCTCTAATGGTACGTCGCGATGTAATAAAGTGGCAAAGACACGCAGGAATGGCACGCAGCGCATTAAAGGGGTTGGACGTCCTTTGGAATTGGGTTTCGGGAAACCAAGTGATCAAGGTCAACGGGATGCAGGGCTGTTTTTGCGTTTCCTTAGTCATTCCCCAGGCGCAGGGACTACAGGGGCAGAAGAACTCAGGAGTGTACGATTAAACCATTCATGGATGCATTTGGTGGATGCCATGTTTTGCAGACGAGCTATAGTAAATGCCGGCAAGAGTCGCCAATTCATCAATTGCTTTGTTTTCTATTGCGGTGAACTGCGACGAATAAGTAGTATTGAAAAGGAAGCTTAGTGTAAGGGGTCATTTGCCCTGATTCATCAAGTACGTTGGGTCGATACAAACGAAAACTCCTAGCAATAACCTCTACCAAACAGAAAACAATATCAGCACTGTAAAACATTCCACATGCTGTCGTCGACGTGGCATTCCATGGCTGAGACTTAATGACATCCATGCTTCTCTCAGATCTTACAGCCAACTCTCATGTCTCGGGTGAATCTCCCGACTCCGTCTCAGCCTTCATCGCAGTCTCAGACCACCACACCTTGAACAGAGGCGCATTCAATCATGCCTCTTGCTTCTCAATCTTATCCTCAACTTCCTTCAGCAGCTGTACCAGCTCGCCCTCTTCACCCTCAACCTCCAAACCCCTCCTAACCCAATCCCTGGCCTCCTCCAACCTGCCCATCTCGGCCAGACACCTTCCCCTCCTCCACCAAGCCTTTGCGTTTCCGACCCAGCGCGCCTCCACACTCGCATGCGCATCCACGGCGCCCTCGGCCCAGTTCTGCATCGCCATGTGCGCCTGCGCCCTGTTCGCAAGCAATCCGCTGACCTCCTCGCGCACGAGCGCAGCGGGCTCCCACATGGGCCGCTGCATGGCCATTTGCACGCCGAGCGTGTAGAACTTGATGGCCTCGGGGAACTTGCCCTTGCGGTACTCGTTGTTGCCAGAGTCGCGCAGCTTGGTCACGTTGGCGGTGCGCTTGGG